>CM050325.1:157704737-157904737 GCA_027475135.1 Bactrocera correcta
AATTTGCCCTTTACAACCTCGGGGACTTCTATGTCCTCTACTCGTGTGAAATTCACATTTGCACACTTTAAAAACTTTATTTCTTCTGAGCCATTATTAGTTATTATTCTTTTTGATTTTAGATCTATTGTTGCGTTTGTTTGCGTTAGCAAATCCAGACCTACTATTCCGTCGAACGTTGAAAGAGACGGGAGAATAAAAAGGTACTGTTTGTGTCGAAAAGGTTTACCGTGCATTTTTCTTTAATGTGAGTAAATCCATGGATTGACTTTATCAAGAAAGAATTTTCGACAGGTGCTATGTGCTTAAGCACTTTTAGAGGCTTTATATAGTTCTTTGATGCCCCCGCATCAATCAATAATTTTAGTTTTCTCCCTGCAACTGTTCTTTCAATGAACGGTAGCAAGGAGTCCTGTCTAAAAAATTTAACTGGTTAGGTTCAGTAAGGCCATCTTCGATTGATGAGGCCTCTGAGTTTGCTACCTCATGATACGTCGTATCTTCTTGATTAGGAGTAGAATTTACGTTTGGCAGGTAGTTAACCCGTTGTTGTTTTGGTCCTGTGAATTTTGCAGAATCATTACTTGGTCTCTTCACTGTCTGTCCGTATTTTTGATTTTGATTATTAGGATATCGAGATGAGTAACCACTATTTTTCTGTTGTGCTGAAGGTTCTCTGAAGCGTTGCGAGGTATCAACGTCCATTGGCTGTACTGGCTCTAGTTTCGGCGGAGTCCTGCTGTTGAAGTCCCGCGTTCTGTTAAAATGGGAATTTTTCGCAAGATACGTGTCATTCGTCTGATATCTACTACTTGTACCTTTTTGCCTAGATTGCTCTATATTTAGCCTTTGGGATTTGTCTTCCAGGCTCCTGGCATATGTGCTTGCGAACTGGTATCGCTCATGGTTAGATTCCACCTCCTGTGCTAACGCTAGAGCCGAAGGTAGATCTTTAGGCCGGGCTGAGAATAACACATCACTAAGGGGTTTCTTAGTCCCTGAAATAAATACGCGTAATGCATCCATTCTGTATTTTTCGTTCAGTGATGCAGCAATTGATTTTTCGTAAGTCATTATCGTTTTGTTAGTTAAAAGGGTAAACTTTTTCTCTACCTCGTCGTAATATTGTAGTAGTGACAAACTTCCTTGGCAAAGAGTTGACATCTCCTGTTCGATCAAGTAAATTGGTCGTTTGTCGGAATAACTAAAATCGAGTCGATTAATTATGGCCTTAAAATTTAGAACGGTATTAAATGAGGCCAGAACCATGTCGGCCGGACCTTTAACTTTATTTCTAATGATGGCAACAGCCTGATAATGTTTGCTGCTACCCTCATAGCCCTCAAAAACTTTGTAGGCGGTGTGTGCCGCCTGCCGCCACGATATATAATTCTCCTGCTTACCGTCGAAGTCCGGTAAGGACTTTACAATATCGAGTGGCTCCTCACATCTAATCCCGGGTACAATTTCTGTTTCCCTATATGTTTCTATGTTCGGTGTGTCGATTTTAACGTCATTTAGTCGTTGATTAATAATTGCAAGCTTTTGTTCGAAATTTTCTCTTTGAGTGGCAAGTGCACTACAAACTGCACTTTCGCCTAATGCCCTTAATTGGTCTGGTTCCAGCGCCATTTCTTGTCTTTTGTCTGCCACTCTATATTCTGTCCACCAATTTTCAGTATTATCCCTATTGTTGCACTGTTTTTTACTAACTTCTATTCCGTTAAGTCTCTCAAATATTTTGTCCATGATCACTCATGAGCTTGAAGTAAAACCGATACCAATAAGCTGGCCTGCGCAAAATTTATTTCTCAAAAACTCGTGCAAAGATTCACATTTATATTTAACACAAGTTTTCTTTTTTATCTACTTTTTTTAATAGAGCAATTCAACATACTATATTTTTTGCACTCTACTTACATATTTTTGAATCTTAATTCTATTGTTTAATTTTTGTAGAAATTTTCGATCCCCTTTGATCCGTGATTCCTTTTTTTTTTGTGACGTCTCCTCCTTGATGGTCCGTACAATTATTCCCGAATAGTTTTTTTCCTATTTTTTATCGAACTTTAATTTTTGTTCCCGAATAGTTTTTACTTTTTTTTAACGAAGATCAAATGTGTTCCGAAAAACTAATAGGTGGCCGATGGCAGTTTGTTATGGCATGCTAAATATAGCATTCGTTAACTCATATGTAATATATTGCCATAACATGATAACATGATAAGTATTAACCGGAAACCTTTAACACGTAAGGGTTATATGAAAAAGCTCTGTGCTTCGCTAATAAGTCCATGGATGAAAAAAAGAACTGAAGTACCCACAGGAAGAAGTCAGGAACTTTGCGCAACACTATTGAAGTCGCTTTAGAAAATTCCGGCGACGGAGTCAGTGCTACGCAACAAGAGGACCCAATTGATATTGGGAATGATCCCGAAGGTAGTAACAATCCGAAAAAAAGAAAATACTGCGATTTTTGTCCTTCCAAAATAAGACGCATGTCGAAAAAAGAATGTGTTAAGTGCAAAAAGCCCGTGTGTGGGGAGCACCAGAATCAAGTTTGCAACGCGTGCATATAATATTGCTTGACTTTATTTTTTTTTTTTTTTGTTCTAAAACAATATACAAAGAGTTATTTTGTAAACAAAATAAAAAAAAAATTTGTTAACCTAGATTTAAGAACGAAAATTGTACCTTTTTCTGAAGACTGCCTTATTTTTGCTACTTTTTATGAAAAAAAATGAATTGCTTTATAAATCTTATATTATCTTTAATTTTATGATTACATGTTTCAAAATGAACTGAAAATGAATGAAATAAATGATCTCAGTTAAAAAACAAACAGTTTTTATATTTTTAGGAAGCTCAAAATCCATTAAAGGAGATACGTCATTATGACGTATCGTTATCTTTCCAGGGGTAAAAAATAGCGTTATCTTTCTAGAGTTAATACAATAGCTATAGGAAAAATGGGAATTTTAAACCCGACAATTAAAGGCGAGATTAAAAGTATAATTAAAAGTGAACATGGACTATTGACAAAAACTAATTTAATAGATATTTCAAATTTTAAAATAGTACAGAATAAAGATGTAATAGTTATATATATTAAATGTCCAAAAATTATATATGATGCAAAATGCAAAAAAGAATATATAAATGTAAAAAAAAAATACAAAAAAGCAATGATAAATACTTATTGTAAAATTAATAATAAAAATATTTGCCTATCAGATATTTTGTCTAACGAAAAAGGAAAATGTAAAACAATTAAAGAAAAACATAAAGACATAGATATAGTTAAAGAAGGAGCAATAAATGTAGTTTACCTTGTAACATTTGAAAATTATACAAATATTGATAATATAACTTACGACAATATTGATTGTAAAATTTGGAATTATTTAAAAAATAATCATATTAATAACTTTAAAATTATAGAATATATTGAAACAAAGAATAAAGAATTTAAATTTGAAAACATAAATATTTTTAACGAAAGAATTAAAGAATTTAAAAATCATTAACTTTTCTGGTACATGATTGTAATAATTGTACTATTAATAATAATAACGGGTGATTTTTTAAGAGCTTGATAACTTTTTTAAAAAAAAAAACGCATAAAATTTGCAAAATCTCATCGGTTCTTTATTTGAAACGTTAGATTGGTTCATGACATTTACTTTTTGAAGATAATTTCATTTAAATGTTGACCGCGGCTGCGTCTTAGGTGGTCCATTCGGAAAGTCCAATTTTGGGCAACTTTTTCGAGCATTTCGGCCGGAATAGCCCGAATTTCTTCGGAAATGTTGTCTTCCAAAGCTGGAATAGTTGCTGGCTTATTTCTGTAGACTTTAGACTTGACGTAGCCCCACAAAAAATAGTGTAAAGGCGTTAAATCGCATGATCTTGGTGGCCAACTTACGGGTCCATTTCTTGAGATGAATTGTTGTCCGAAGTTTTCCCTCAAAATGGCCATAGAATCGCGAGCTGTGTGGCATGTAGCGCCATCTTGTTGAAACCACATGTCAACCAAGTTCAGTTCTTCCATTTTTGGCAACAAAAAGTTTGTTAGCATCGAACGATAGCGATCGCCATTCACCGTAACGTTGCGTCCAACAGCATCTTTGAAAAAATACGGTCCAATGATTCCACCAGCGTACAAACCACACCAAACAGTGCATTTTTCGGGATGCATGGGCAGTTCTTGAACGGCTTCTGGTTGCTCTTCACCCCAAATGCGGCAATTTTGCTTATTTACGTAGCCATTCAACCAGAAATGAGCCTCATCGCTCATCGGACACGGACGCGAAACACATTTCGAACCGAACACTGATTTTGGTAATAAAATTCAATGATTTGCAAGCGTTGCTCGTTAGTAAGTCTATTCATGATGAAATGTCAAAGCATACTGAGCATCTTTCTCTTTGACACCATGTCTGACATCCCACGTGATCTGTCAAATACTACTGCATGAAAATCCTAACCTCAAAAAAATCACCCGTTATACATAATCTATAAGATTTTAAAATTAAAAAAATCATATAAAACTAATAAGCAAAGTAAAAAATAAAATTCCAAGAATTGTCATATAACGCTATTTTAGAAAGAATCTACAATATATCAAAAAATGATATTAAATCGGGCCGATTCATCTTAGAGAGGGGGAAGTAAACGGCAGTAGCCACACAGAAACCTAATGATAAATGTAAACAAATTGTGTCTTCCTACGGTATTACTGCTTGGTCAGCAGAATACTTTAATAAATAAGAAATTAATACATCACTTGTTTTGATAAGTAAGCATAATTCAATATTCCATTATTTGTTTTGATAATGAGAATAATTGGAAATCCAATGCTCTGGCATTTCATCACTTAATGTAATGCCAAAGCATCTTTAGTAATAAGCATAGAATTATAAGAATATAAATACAAGTGCTTTTACTAATAAATATCAGTGGATAATCGGCAAGCGTATTGAGAGATCATCTTGATAATCGAAGCGCACCAAATATTATCGCACTCAAACTAACACTTGCGTTTTATTTCTACCTTGCGTAGCGGAACGGAATACATTTTTTTAATACTTCCCACACAAGGGAAGTTAATTCGCACATACAAACATACATATGACTTCAAGTATTAGGGTGTACCTAAACAAAAAATATTCGGACACAAAATATTTTAATTAATAAAAAGTCCGGTTTTTAATAGCAACTAACAATTCAAATATATTTTCGAACTAAAATATAAACAAATAATATTATTTTGAAAAAATGGTTAACAGCAACAATAATCAAAATACACCTGCAGGAGCTACACGTCCAAAATAGGTTGCTAAATATATTTCAGTAAGAGACAGTTTAACTAGATACTACACTAGATTTGCCTCTTCACCGATTCACGAAAACTCTGAATGGTTATTAGAAATAAAAAGCCAAAATCTTAAAAATTTCTGGACTCGTCTTCAAACGGCTCATGACGCCATAGTAGAATCTGACGATTCAGACATACCACAAAATTTGAAACAATCGGCTTACGCAATATATGAAAACTGCTTAGACCAATATGAAGAAACAAAAGCTATGATCTCCGATCAATTAAAGCTAATAAAAGCAATTGCACCTACTCCACATCCGAGAATAGAGCTGCCACAAATGCAACAATATCAAGAGGCAAGTTCATGTGACACAGAAACATTCTATGGAGGTAATGAAGAATGGCTGTCCTTCCGGAACATGTTTACAGCCGTGTACATAAACCATCCCCAATTTTCACAAGCGCAAAAATTGTATCACCTCAGATACAAAACGAAAGGTCAAGCAAGTATAATAGTAAAACAGTTCGCTCTTAATGACGATAATTTCAATTTGGCTTGGGAAGCTCTAAAAGCAAGATACGAAAATTAAAAAATACTGGTCGATAAACTAGTAACAACACTAATAAACTTGCCAAAAATTAAAAAAGAAACAAGTGTAGAATTCATCAAACTAGAATCCACTGTTTCTAATTGTTTGTCGATTCTATCGACACTTAATATCCCCACAGACAGCAGGAATCCTATTCCGGTAAACATTTGCACAGCCGCATTACCAGAAAAGTAGTTACTTCAATGGAGCAGTCGCCCTCATCACAAAAAAAGTGCCCAACGTGGCAACAAACGATTTTCTCACCACCCAATATGAAATTGCGGAAAGGTTAGAAGAAAAAGTAATCAAAACTAAGACCATTAAACACCAACAAAATGGAAGCTTAAATAGACCTCAAGTTAGTAACAAAAACAATTCAAACAAAAGATTTACAAAACAAACGTCTTGCGAACTATGTAAACGAGGGCATAGGCTTAAAACTTGCGAGAAGTTTAAAAAATTGAATACCAATGAAAGGAACAATATTGTCAGGTCAAAAAGACTCTGCACAAACTGCTTGTCCCACTCACACAATCTTAATAATTGCAAAAGCAAATTTAATTGCTTATATTGTCACAAAATACACAATTCAATGTTTCATTACAGCAGGTATCCCCTCTCACACCAAAAAAGCGCTCTTACAAAAAAAAAAAACCACGGGTTTAATTACAAAAGCAAATCCCGAAAGCCAAAATACTAAAAATTGCCAAGAGACACCAAAAGCTCAAAAGGTTCAAACGCTGCACAGCGAAATACAAAGTGGACTAATTACCGAACTAGTTACAACCATACCAACTCTAGTTGAGTACAATACAAATAAATACCTTAATTCACAATTAAGGAAATTTCAAACTCTAGAACAGAGGTGAGCACGAATTTGAGCATGTCGTTCGGCACAACAACAGTGTACACTGAGTCTTGCAAGTTAACGTACAAATGTACTATTCATGATTATTATTTATTGTTATTACTTTTTATTCTTATTATCTCATTATTATATTATTATCATTATTATATTATATTATTATATGATATCATATTATTATCTTATTATTATTATTATTATTTAATAAGACTATCTATGTCTATTTGTCCTTCGTAGGTCTTAATCCGGAGGAGGTCTGCTAAATGCTGGTCCGTCATTCGATTTCTTTGTTTGTTAAGTATAAGTTTCATCGACGAAAAGGCAGATTCATAACAACATAAAATACAGTATGTAAATCTGATCCTTTGTCTTTGGATACTTCTTTTCGTCGATTTCCCTCCAAAATTGTTCGCCAGTTAGCAACAGAATTGAGAAATCTTATCTCATGTTAACTAACTCTGGTTGCAGTTCAGGGTCTTGCTTTTCAATATCGCAGATAAGGGTATATTCGTGCAGATCTATTATATTCTTTATAATTTCAAAATCTTTAAATCTTAAATGATAATCTGTGTATAAGTTTTCTAGTATGTTGCAGAATTCTATGTTCTTATCAAATGTTTTAAATTGGCTATAGATAGTTAGAGTTATAGTTTTAAAATGATCGAAAGAATTGTTTCGCGACTGCGACTGCTGACGACTTGCGAAGCAAATATAACGCCCTTACTCCTAACGACGACCGACCAAGTCTCCACGGGCTTCGGCGTCACCGGTGTAATAGCTTCCAGCACAGGTGCTGGAGGCGCAGGCATCGGTGCCGACGGAGCTGGCATTGACCTGTTCGGCGTCGAGGAGTGTCCCCCGCAACTTCCCCTAAGGGCATCTACCTGACCGCGAAGATGGGCATTCTCGGTTATGACCGTCATCAGAAGCGCCTCATATTTTGAGGCAAGCTCCATCAGCCCCTTTGCGGCCCCAACATCAAAGTTTTTGGCGTCAAACACCAACTCATTTAATTCCCCCGTTATTCGCTTGGCAGCCGCCACATGGCTGACTGCCCCGCCCCCAACAACCACAGCACTCCTTGAAGGAACTCGCGCACCCTCTTTGTTGGCACCCGAGACACGAGTGCCGGTTTTATAAGCGCCCACTTTCTCGACGCCCACTCCCTTGCCCACCGTACTAACCGGATGGACCATGCTCCCTCCCTCGTTACGCGACGACCCCCTACGCGTTACCGCTTTCTCGGCGGTGGCCACACTGGCATTCCCGTTCCCTCCCTCCTTTCCCCCAACGTTACGCGGCGACCCAGCACGCGTGACCGCCTTCTCAGCGGAGGCCACATTGGCACTCCCGCCACAACTCCTGCTCCCTCCCTCGCTCCCGTCCTCTTTACGCGGCGACCCTAAACGCGCCTTACTCCGCGGTGGAGACCTTACCGCTCCCGACGTTTCATCCTCGCAACCCGACGTGGAATCCTCCACGACTGTAGAAGCGGCGGATTCTCCGCTTCCAGCGAGGTCCTTCGTCCTCTTTTTCCGTCCACGAGGCATCCTACTTCCCGACTAGCCTCTCAGTCGAACTGATCCGCTGGCGTACCACTAGCGCAGAAGGCTCACGGACAGAAGGATACTGGAGCAGCTGCTCTCCAGGTGTCTGCGTCTGAACGCGCTGAAAAGTGCGACCCACGCAAAGGCCCGCTCAATAGCAGCGACCACCCAAGCGGTCAATTATAGCGATCCCGCAGTGGCACAGCCCACAACCCCAACCCTTGGTTGGATTAAGGCCACTCAATTGGCCGCCGGCCGGACAATGTCCCCGAAACGGTCCGGAGTCGACCGATGTGGCGCTGAGCCGAATCGCACCGTGGGCTAAACGGTTCGCTGATATGACCGTTGGTCCTCGCAGGAGTCGCAATCTCCAACACTGGACAAACGCTTGCACCCTTTGGGCAATCCTGTCCAGATCCACCTGACACTGAGCCAACTAACCGCCAGATGCTCAGCACAGAACCACTGGCAGGCAGTCCAGTCAGCAAGAGTACCAACAACACGGAACTACACTGGAACCGTGCGAAGCTTCCGCCAATAACAACAACGTGGATGACCACGTTGTCCGTATATAACTTAATACTAATAATAACAAAACTCACCGCTATATTATGCGCTGACCGTACACAAAAATGCACAAAAAGGCACAAAAATGTGTAACCGCACGAAAACACACGCGGTCGATAACCCACGCACCCGCAAATCGCAAAAACAATTTCACCGAAACCGCTACGTACAGGCGCCAGGCAATAACGGTGCCAACCAAATGCGTAAACAAATACCCGCACAAAAGGAAATCGCAAAAATTACCGAAAATCACCG
Organism: Bactrocera correcta; assembly: GCA_027475135.1. Classification (NCBI taxonomy): domain Eukaryota; kingdom Metazoa; phylum Arthropoda; class Insecta; order Diptera; family Tephritidae; genus Bactrocera; species Bactrocera correcta. The sequence continues at coordinate 157,713,882 of CM050325.1, forward strand.
AAAATACACTTTGAAAATCACAACGATGCTCACGCACGTCTATCCGCGTCGACAGTCAACTAACGAATGTTAATTAATTAAATGTGTACAAGAGGATAGAAATTATTTTCGGAGATATAGGCTTCCAAACTGGTTCGGCTGGAACGCGAAATTTTAAACGCCTTTTTCTCAAAACTGACTTTTTCGGAACGATACCCACGATTTCTCAGGTTCTACTGGATCGACTTACTTGAAAATTTTATAGAGTCTTTTTTATAGGCTTGGAATTAATAATATTTTTTTCTTTTTGGTTTCAGATAACTAGGAGGGTTGAAATCGTGGGTATGGTCACGTGGAAATTTTTAGAGACCCGCTTCGTCAGCTCATAATTTTTGCAATTTTTTTTCTACTCTTCTAAAATTAACAAATAACTAATAAAAAAAATGGATAGTAAAAATATGAATTGCCTTTTTTACGACACTTTAAAAATTACCTGAAATTCATGCTTCTAGACTAGAATACCCCCTTAATTGGAATTGGGGCGAAGTTTATTATCTTTGGCATAAAATTATCTTCTATTTTAAACTAAGAAAAGTCAAGTTTGAACATACTTTTAAACAACACGAAGTAAATTTTTTTTTGGCCAGAAACCACTTCTTTTCAATTTTTAAAACAAATTGTAAAATTTTACACTTTTTTTTGGGATTTTCTTAGTTTACCTAGAAGATAAATTATTAAAAAATATGAATCTTTTGAATTTTTTGTTTCCGATAGAAATTGCGACCTGCATCTTTCCCGCCGTCCGAAAAAATGCACATACGAAATGCATCGGCCAATTGATCTTGAATCAATTATTTCTTTCCCTCTCAAAAAAACCTTGTAAAATCGATTTTTTGAAGCCTCAAAAGCAGGCTCCCCCTTAACACATGCCATTGTTCGTCCGCGATCTTCACTGTTAAGTTTAGTACGAAGCTCTCAAGAAACGTAAAAACTTCATATAAAAAAACGCTTAAGAAACGGTCCAGAAACGTTCCTCCGATAAAGTTACTTGTGCTAGTACGCAGCTCTCAAGAAATCTAGTACTAATTTTTAATACTTTTTTTCAATAAAATGTGAATATGGCAAACCTGGTTTTGCGAAGAAACATCAAATCAACAATTGTTTCTTGAGGGAAATTCGAAGTAATCGTCAAATTCATCCTAAATTAGTTGAAATCATTATTATAAAGTATATTCCATTTTGAAATGTTGTATAAAACCAACCAATCATCAACAACATTCCTTAAATCTCAATGAAAATATTTGTGTTACCATACACATACATACATACATGCATACGCACCAAGTTTGTTTACTTTGTTTATTCTCTCTTGCTCTTCTAATGTGGATCATTCACAATGCGTAACCAGCTGTCAACATTACTTGAGAAATAATGTATTTTTGTTCTTGAGCAATTACTTGAGAGCTGCGTACCAACCTTTAGGTGACACGAGAGAAATGAGATTTTGTGTGCACACAGCGCCATACCCGACACGCATGTGTGCACACCGATCGTAAAAAATCAAACATTTTCGCGAGCATGGATCGGTATGCGCACAAGCCCATACACGAGTAAACCGCACACATACCAATTGAACGCACATGTGAGTCGTGTATGGCCACTTTAACTTAAAATCTCAAATTTAGAGACTTCAGACTGTCTCACATTACAGAGTCGCACGGGATATCTGATCACTGTAAGTGTCGCTTGGTATATACATATAACAAATATTAAATTATCTTTAACGCAGTTAAAAAGCTTAATTACCAATAGAAATAAAAATAAAATGTTGTATTTGAAATATGATAGTTAGAAATTTATGTAAAATTGATTTTTTTCTACTATTTAGTTTTTTTACAAAACACCGGCAATCAACTATTATCTGTGAGGATCTCTATAAGTGAATTGTCAACATATTCAAAATAGGAAACAAAGGTAAGTGAACGTTACAAATTTAATATTTTCTGTTATATTTTTTTACTTATATATAATTAACTTATCCATTTTCAGAATCATTGCGGACGACAAGGGAGCAAATCGAATGCTATTTAGAATTTATAGATCTTCACCCTGAGATGAAGCTTTACAAAAATGATCCCATGCCACCCAAAAGGTTGGAAGAGCTGTGGGGCGAGTTTGCTTAGCAGCTAACCTGCCAAATGGAAGGAGGTAAATCTTTAAATATATCGTTTTGTACATATGTATACTTTATATTCATGTACATATATTTCAATTGTGATAAATATCTAGTTTTTTACAGTGTTTAAACAATTTGGAAAACCAGATACGATCGAGGGCAAGAAAGGCGAAATTGGATTGAATACTAACAGATAGAGAGCCTATGTAAAAACTGAAACATCAGAATTGGAAGAGCGGGCAATGGAGACTTTAGGGAGGACCGAAGTGGATAGACTGCCTGAGGTGCCAACAATTAAAGTAGTATGATTAAATAAAATGTTTACATATAAAGTGTTTATATCTAAATTTTTTAGAAGTAAATAAAATCGAATGATATTTTCTTTTTACATTTAGAAGACATTATAAGTCAACGACATGCCATCAACTTTTCGTGGTCGAAAGCAGACGTCCCAAGAAATGTTTACTGATATGAAGGGTGCGATGAAAAGGAGAAGCGACAAAGAGGCAATATTTAGAGAGACATCCCTACAATGTTTCCAAAACGTTGCCGATTCATTGAATAACACGGCAAGTGCAATTTTAAAACTAGCGGAAACGGTTTTAAAACAAATTAAACAATTATATATTTAAGTAGTAATTTTTTATAATTTAAAAAATTTAATGAAATCTGAAAAAATAAATGAAATAATGAGTTAAATTAAAAATTTTTTTATCAAAATATAAATGGAGGAGTTATTTGTAAAGATAAATATTTACAAAGATTGTATGAGAGAGTTTAAGGTAGTAATCTGGTATGCCTATTTTCATGACTTCTTTGGAGGGTGGATTTTTATAGGAAAATAAATGTGAATTATCTTCAATATTTAGAGTGTTTTTATTTACATATTGAAAAAAAAATAAATAAAAATTTTTGAAAAAATTTAATACTTTATTGCTTTATTATTGTCACTCGAAGTTGAAACCGCAAAAAAATGCACGTGGGTGGCCCCGGAAATTTTGGCTATTGATGTTATCTGAAATGAAATATTCCTGATTATTCTTAATCTATAGACATATCATTCTAGTCGGAACTACTGAAGTTATATTTCAAGTAAATAACAAAATGGCGGGCTTTGAAAAAAAGTCCTTTTATTTTAGCAAAGAAAGGGTTGTAAAATACAAATTTAGTGGTGAAAAAAGTTCTCCTTAGTACCGACCAGAACTATAGGTGTGTAGAACAGCCCGTTAAAATTTGAAAGCAATCGGTTAGGTAGAAAAAAAGTTAGGACCCGGGCCGAACAGAAAAGCAATGTTTTGAGAAAAACGCGTTAAAGTTCAACAACCTTAAAAATTGGAAAGTAGGAAACTCATTATAACTCCCGAAGCATTTCGAGTTTCACAGTATATTCTCAAAACATTGTACTTAAAAATTAAGCAAAAAACAATTTCGATATTTTGAACCCAAGTTACCAGACTACTGTCTTAAGGAGTTACTTTGTGCATTTATTCCTGCAGTGTAATATTGGTTTGGTTAAGCAGTAGAGTTATCATCGAAAAAAGAGTCCTCAAATTTTTCAATGTCGACTTTATCGAAGTCACAAATACCATGGTTTTGCAAAATGTTCTGAAAAATTGCGCATGTATAAATCAAGAATGCGGAGTTTGGAGGTATACCCAGTACCCGCTCTTTAAATAAGGACCGGAAACGAGACTTTAAAACACCATCGAAAGAGCCTTCAATTATGTTCCTGGCCTTTAAATAGATTTGTTTATAAAGCACTTCAGATGGGTTTGGTATAGTAGCCTGTGAATATCCTGAGTCACGTAGAAGCAATTTAAATAATACAGAAACATGTTCCCTTATCAATTTTATTTTGTCCGGATATGTTCTCCAAATTCCATAGTCATAGCATGAGCCAAAAAAACAAGCAAATGGCGAAAAATAAGTTTGTCGTCACAAATCTAAAATGCATATACATACATATGTATGTATGTATATATTACTTATAATATATAATATTTTCACCTACCGCTTCTGCGTTAATACTGTAGTAACCCTTTCGGTTCATGTATTCATGTGAAATAACGTTAGACGACGAGACGATGCAATTATTACAATAAGGCTGCAGTCAATAGCGCCAATCACTTATTATTTTATTCCAAACTTATTATGGAAACTAGAAATATTTTTATGATTTTATATACTTGTTTTAATTTATCTGGAATATAAAATACACTTTACCCCATATGATTGTATTGCATTTTGGAAGCTTATTTCCACATTTTTGTGTTCCATCACAATTTATATATGGATATGCTAGGCTGACTAAAAATAGTGCAACAATGCTTAGTAAAAAAAAATTCATGTGAAAGCATGAACACTCACCTGAATTTCAAAAGGAATCGCTGACTTTTGGAAACGATTATCGTGAGGTCTCAATTTCTGCATAAGCCCCAACGCTATGATGACGAAAACATTTGCAAGTTATTTTTTCCCCCAAAAAAAATGGATCCTTAATATTTCTGTGCCAAATTTCCCCTGTTAACAATTCTATTGGAAAGAAATTAATAATATTTTTATATTCATTGCTATTAAACTTCTTCTTCCATTGTTTGTTTTCTCTTTTCTTAAAACTTTTGTGACCTACTTACTACCAGCTGACAAATTTGGGACTCGAGACTTTGTGAATGTGTCACAAATTGAGACTTTACTTGAAAATGTCACAAATAGTAACCAGAGACTGTTTACAGAATTCCGCTATAAAACTAATCGAGTTAGATTTCGGGTTAAATATATATAAATCCGGGTGACTGTCTGTCTGTCCGTTCGTGCAAGCTTAAGTAAAAATTGTTGCAACAGTAACTTGAGTATAAATTGTGCTTAATTTGCTACCCGAATTTGCACACAAAACTATTAGCCACTTTAACATTTATTTAATAAAAAGGGTAACGTTTTTTAAATCTACAATCCTTTAATATAATGTCTATTAAATTCTTATAAAAACATTAGTTTATATTCGGACAACGAAGGTAGGTATACCGCTGCCCATCCTTTTTGTTGAGTGAGTTGGTGTACAGGTGTGGTGAGTTGTGTTTTTACTAAGTTGTGGAGTTATCGACTCTGGAGTATTGAGCTGTGTTTTGTTAGAGTGCACCAGATTTTCACGAGTAGAGTCGGTTGTGTCTTAACTTATTTAAACAAATTGAAAAACTTGGTATGCATGTTCCTTAGTAAAATAAATCACGAGTTCGTAGATGGGTGTAGTCGCACCATTATCACGCCCACTCAAGGTCATTACCCGAAAACATATAAACTGCCATAACTAAGCACTAAATTAATATATAAAACTCTAATTTGGCACAAGTGATCCCAGTAGCAAGGGCACATGTGGGCAACAAATATTGAAAAGTGGGCGAGGTTGACCTTTAATAAATTTGATGTAAATATCTCCTAAACCAATAAAGCTAAAATAACCAAATTTGCACAGCACAAATATTATAAGAACTCCTTCCGACAGTGTGAAAATGGATTAAATCGGAAAATAATACCAATTATTCCCCATATAATGGTACTGTTAAAAACTACTAAAAGCCCCATAAATAAATAACTAAATACGCCAAAGACATTAGGGGCATTCTCTTGCTCTTGCAAGCCCCTTGCACGGTGCAAGAATTGCAAATTTTTCCACCTAATACAACGGCACAACAACAAACACACGCAGAAAATTATTTGCAATGGCTGTAAAATATGTCAGACTAAACCCATGTTTATTTTCCTGCAATAACACGTATAAAATAATTGCAACCCTGTGCTAGCTGTCATTTTACTTAAATACAAATTTTGACTTTAAATTGTTGAGGATGGTAAATTTTAAATGGATTTTATAATTTATTTTTAAATTATAAAGATTTGTTACAGAAGGTGCGCCAATTCACAAAACTCATTGACAATAAATTGACCGAATAAGCCGTTCATATATCACTAGATTCTGCAATGGGTGCTCTCGTGCCCTTGTATATTTCGGTATAGGATTTTTGCAACCTGCAATCTTGCAAGAGCAAGAGAATCACCCTACTAAGTTTCACCTCCGATATGGTATGAGAGGGCTTAATTGGAACCGGTGTGAAAATTATTAGGTTCTATCGAGCGTTTTGAATGAAAGATCAACAAACTGATTGGACCTTATCAGTGTGGCTTCAGACCAGGCAAATTAACAACTGGCCAGATATTCACCATGCGCCAAATCTTGGAAAAGACCCATGGAAAGAGAATCGACACACACCACCTCTTCGTCACACACCACCTCTTCGTCGATTTTGACAGCACGAAAAAAACTAATAAGTACACAGCCGTTGAGCAACAACAAAAGCTCCGTCAGGATCGGGAAGGACCTGTAACTTCTTCAACCTGCTTTTGGAGAAAATAATTCGAACTGCAGGACTAAATAGAGAAGGTACTATCTTCTGTAAGAGTGCATAGCCGTACCGTTAGTTCTGCTTTCTCCAGAATGGATAGGGGCTAGCAGTAAACGACGGCAAGACGAAATATTTCCTGTCATCAAACAAACAATCGTCCCACTCGCGACTAGGCACCCACGTCACGGTTAAAGCTTAGTCTCCAGCTCTCAAGAAATGTAAAAACTTCATATAAAAAAACGCTTAAGAAATGGTCAAGAAACATTCTTGCAATAAATTTATTTGTGCTAGTATGCAGCTCTAAAGTAATTTAGTACTAATTTTTAATACTTTTTTTAATAAAACGAGAATACGGCAAACCTGGTTTTGAGAAGAAACATCAAATCCACACTTGCTTCTTGAAGGAAATTAAAAGTAATCGTAAAATACGTCCTAAATTAGTTAAAATCATTATTATGAAGTATATTTCATTTTGAAATCTATATATACAAAAATGAAATGGTGTATAGTTGTAACGCTAAAACTCGAAAACGGCTGAACCAAATGAAATACTTTCTTTGGGGGATTTGTTTGATATTACCAGGCGCAGGTCATGTCTTAAAATCAGAACAAAATATCAAGGGGGCGTGGCACCTCCCATATAAATTGAATTTTTCAAGTCGAATATCTTCAAAAGTGCTTAAGGCAGGAACATGAAAATTGGTACAGAGCTACAGGATAACAACACCACTCTCACCTATAAAACCGGGGGCTATCGAATAAGGGGGCGTGGTACCTCCCATACAAACTAAATTTTTTAAGCAGAATATCTGTGAAAGTGTTCAAGGTAGTGACCTGAAAATTGGTATAGACCTATATGGTATCAAAAGCCTTCCTACACATAAAAGAAGAAGAAAGGTAATCGGAAAAGGGGGCGTGGCACCTCCCATACAAACTGAATTTTTCAAGGTGAATATCTTCAAAAGTGTTTAAGGTAGGAACATGAAAATTGTTATAGAGCTATAGGAAACAACACCATTCTCACCCATAAAGCTTGGCCTTATCGAAAAAGGGGGCGTGGTACCTCCCATACAATCTTTAATTATTTTGGTTGTTAATCCATATATTATCTCATTTTCCACCTAGCACGACATTTTGGTTGTTTCGTGCTATTTTCGTTTATTTATCGGTGGCAGTAGCGGTTATATCGTAATTTTGGTTGTGTTACGTGCTATTTTTGGTTTATGAAACAAACACAAATTAAATTAAACGTCAATTTTGCTTTGCTATCGAACACGCAAAATTTAGAGGACAATAAAAATGCGCCTTGCTTTATTGATATATAGATATTATTTTGTTTTAAAAAGTGAGTTATTTAGTGAAAGTGATTTAGCGTGTTGGCGAATACCGATTTATGTACATTGGAATTTATCATTCAATTGATCTGCTTCCTTAGTTTAATTCATTTTTTTTTTTGAGTTTCAAAGGTAAGTTATTGGTCCGTAAAACCTTATATGAACTTTATGTAAATGAATGATCATTTCCAATTAGATATTTGTTACGATACCAAGAATCAGTACGTTTGGTTACACTTCTAGCAGAGCACGTCAAAGGGAAAGTGATATTTAGAGGGTATCACCACGAAATAGACTGCTGGAGAATAGCACGCACCAGTTAGAAGATGTGAACCAAACATACAATCAGCAAAAACGATTGAGAAGAAGGGAAGTTCACAGTCAGCAACAACGATCGAGAAGAAGGGAAGTTCATGCTCGCCAAAGTGATGAAGTAAGATCACAACATGCGATTATTCGACGACAACAGCGGCAACATCTTTCTTTTGTGAACATTGAACGGACAGGTTTTCGATATGATCCAAACATTCAATATAGCGCATCTGTTCAAATCGGTCAGATGTCAGTAGTTTGTCAATATTGCAATGCAGTCAAATTTAAAAATGAACCGCCAGGGTTATATTGCGCCGCGGGAAAGGTTAAGTTGCCAGAATTGCTTCCACCACCACAGCCATTGTTCCAGCTGCTTTACGGTGAATCTCCTCACTCAAGCCATTTCTTAAAGCACACTAAAAAGTACAACGATTGTTTTCAAATGACGTCGTTTGGCGGTGAAATTGTAAATGAACAAAACTACAATCCAACGTTTAAGGTATTTTTGCCAAACAATATTCGACAGAAACTACAGAGCTTTCCTTCAATTATACAGGTTCATGGGCAAATTTTTCATCTGCTGGATCGCTGTTACGGCATCCAGATCAAGAACACAAATATCTCCAAATTAACTTTCTTGGAGATTCACATGATGAAGTAAATCGGCGTTGTGCCATCTTCAATACAACGAAAAGAGAAATAATCGAACAATTGCAGCAAATGTTACACGAACACAATGGCCTCATTAAACTGTTTACGATTTCGTTGGAACGTATGCCAACAGATGATCATAGTATAATCATACAAGCGGACAAAAGACCAACAGGGACACATGAAAGACAATATAATGCACCTACAGTTAGCGAAATATCAGTTGTTGTTGTTGGAGAAAATTTGCAGTGATATTGTCATCAAACGTAGAAATCAAAACGCACTAAAATGGATAAGTGAGACACATCGGTCTTACGACGCAATGCAATATCCGCTCACGTTCTGCCGTGGAGAAGACGAAAATCACTTAGGATATAAGATGATAAATCCGGTGAATGGTTAGTAAAACAAAGTTTTTGTTTGCTATTTAATTTAGGTAATTTAAGCTTTTAGGTGTCGAGACAAATAAAAAAGTCAGTTCAATGAAGTTTTACGCATATCGAATGATGATTCGCCAAAACTATGACAACCACTTACTGAGATATAGACAGCTATTTTAACAGTATGCAGTTGACATGTACGTTAAAGTTGAGACAGAACACAATGAATGGTGATGCGGATATCACAGATATTGGTCGATTCTATATTTTGCCATCGACATATATTGGCAGTCCTAGACACATGCATGAGTACTCCCAGGATGCGATGACTTACGTGCGCAATTATGGACGGCCGGATTTGTTTGTTACATTTACTTGCAATCCAAAATGGCCAGACATTACGAATCTATTGCATCGCGTGTTTAAACAAAAACTCAGATGTTTGATGGACTTTATTACGAAACAACGTATATATGGCACTGTTCGATGCTGGATGTACTCAGTGGAGTGGCAGAAGAGAGGTTTGCCCCACGCACACATTCTTCTTTGGATGGTGGAGAAAATTACACCTGACCAAATTGATGACATCATTTCCGCCGAAATTCCTGATGTTGAAATAGATCCAGAGTTGCACGAATTGGTGATGGCCAATATGGTTCATGGGCCATGCGGAGAACACGATCCATCTTCGGTTTGTATGTCGGACAGTAAATGCAAAAAACGCTATCCCCGTGCTTTTATTTCGGAAACTCAAACTGGAAACGTCGGATACCCTCTCTATCGGCGTCGCTCACCCGCTGAAAATGACAGAACATTCATCACTCAATTGAAAGGAAAGAATTTCGTGGTTAATAACACATGGTTCGTTCCATATTCGCCAATTTTGTCTAAGGCATTCAAAACACATATAAATGTTGAGTATTGCAGTTCAATAAAATCAATTAAGTATGTTTGCAAATATGTCACAAAAGGAAGCGATATGGCGGTTATTGGCGTTGAACGAGATGAAATTAGCAAATTTCAAATGGGCAGATATGTGAACTGCAATGAAGCAATCTGGAGAATATTTTCATTTGCAATTCATGAACGCCATCCTACTGTTGTGCATCTGGCAGCTCATTTGGAGAATGGCCAGTGAGTTTATTTCAACGCAGAGAACATAGTACAGCGAACGGAAATACCACCAGCAACCACTTTAACAAGTTTCTTTGCAACTTGCGCCAGTGGTCCGTTCGCGAGAACATTGCTTTACTCGGAGATACCTCGGTATTATGAATGGAATGCATCGTCGAAGAAATGGTTGCGCAGGAAGAACGGCCATCCGGTAGATGGTTATCCAGGTGCTTTTTCAACTGATGCATTGGGAAGAATTTACACAATCCATCCAAAGAACGATGATTGCTTTTACCTACGTTTGCTTTTGATTAATGTACGCGGTTCAACTTCATTTGAATCATTGAGGACTGTAGATGGTACCATTTGTGCACCATTTCGAGAAGCATGTCAACAATTGCAATTGCTTGAACACGACAGTCACTGGAATCAAACGCTGGCGGATGCAATAGCTTCTTCGCCAGCCACTGCAGTGCTATTATAATTTCGACATGTCAGCCTTCAAACCCGCGTCTATTATGGGATACGTACAAAGATGACATGGCAGAAGATATTTTGCATCGCCTGCTATTAGCGACGAGAAATGTCGACTTACAAATGAACGCTGACCTCTACAATGAATGATTAGTCCTTATTGAAAATTTATGTTTACTTATGAGTGGAAAACTATTGATTGGAGTTCATATGCCGGCACCAAGTCGTCAAACAAGGGATTTAGTGAGTCGCGAATTGGAACGCGAGCGTGCTTACGATATAACTCACTTGCAACAACAAGTACAAGCAAATATTCCACTGTTGAATGAACAGCAAAACAGTGCGTACAATCAGCTAATAAATGCTGTAGATAGTGGAAACGGTGGCATATTTTTCCTCGATGCGCCCGGCGGGACTGGCAAAACGTTCCTATTGTCTTTAATACTAGCAGCAATACGTGGTCAAGGTGGTATTGCATTAGCTCTTGCATCTACCGGGATTGCTGCAACACTGTTAGAAGGTGGAAGAACGGCACATCAGCATTAAAGCTTCCATTAAACTTGCAAATACACGAAAGTCCTGTTTGCAATATTTCAAAGTAATCAGCAATGGCACAAGTTTTAAAAAAATGTAAGTTAATCATACGGGATGAATGCACAATGGCCCACAAACGATCATTAGAAACACTCGACCGAACACTGAGAGATTTGCGCAACAATAATCGTTGCTTTGGAGGAGTGATGATATTGCTGTCGGGCGACTTTAGACAAACACTTCCCATGATTCTAAAATCAACAGCGGCGGATGAGCCAAACGCATGTCTAAAGTCATCGCATTTGTGGAGGTTTGTTAAAACCATTTCATTGACCATGAATATGCGAGTTTTGCTGCAAAACGATAGAACTGCGGAGATTTTTTCAAAAGAGCTGCTGCGAATCGGAAATGGACAAGTTCCGATAGATCCTTGCAGTGGATTAATATCGATTCCAACGACGATTTGCCAATTCACATCTAATAAATATGAACTAAACAGTAGAGTATAACCAAATATTGCTCAAAATTATGGTAACTACGATTGGTTAAGCACGCGCGCAATTTTAGCAGCAAAAAATATGGATGTCAACGACTTGAATTGGACGATTCAAAATCAAATTCCGGGAGATCTGCGGTCATATAAATCAATCGATCGCGTTGAAAATGAAGACGAGGTAGTAAATTACCCAGTGGAGTTCTTAAACACTTTGTTGCCGCCTGGAATGCCGCCTCATAATTTGCGTCTCAAAGTTGGGTCTGTAGTTATTATGCTACGGAATCTTCATGCTCCCAAACTGTGCAATGGTATTCGACTGATTGTGACCAAGCTAATGGACAATTTAATAGTGGCAAGCATTTTGAAAGGCCCATTCAAAGGAATGCTTACTTCCCCGAATTCCATTAACTTCAACAGATTTGCCATTCCAATTCAGTCGTTTGCAGTTCCCAGTGAAACTTGCATTTGCGATGACAATAAACAAGTCACAAGGGCAGTCGCTGGAAGTATACGGCATAAATTTAGAAATGTCTTGCTTTTCACATGGCCAGCTCTTTGTGGCGTGTTCCCGTGTTGGAAAACCTTCCTCACTGTTTATTTACACCGCGGAACAGAAAACCAAAAATATCGTGTACCGTGCAGCCCTAAACTAAATATATACTAAAATTATATATTTTCGAAACTCGATTAAAACTAATAAAATTGAATGAGAATAGTACAAACTTAATTTTATTAAATTGTCAACAAATCCTGCACGCGATGTGTTCAAAAAGCATTAATGTACCCTCGAAAAAAATGTTCATCAGGCAGGTTCTGGCAAGTCACTTCCGAGTAAAATTTGTAAAAATTTTGTCAAATTAAGTACGGAAGGTATTTTCCACAAAATTTCACTCGGAAGTAAATTGCAGAACCTGCCTGTATGTTATGTTTTTTTATTAAAGTTTTTATCAAAAACAGTTCAGAAAACTCAGCAATAAGTTTTTCTTCACTATTTTTCAATATTGGGAATTTGTCAAAGACAAAAAAGGCGGTATTTAAAGTATACACAATGAAATAAGGAAACATCGTTCATATTCTATTAAAACCAATACTGGTGTAATTTTTGAAATGAAAAAAAAATCTATTTTGGGCAGAACGAAGTTTGCCGGGTCAGCTAGTGTTGTATAAAACTTATCAATCATCAAGAGCATTCCTTAATTCGCAAGGAAAATATTTATGTTACTACACACATACATATTACGCACAGAGTTTGTTTTCTTTGTTTATTCTCTCTTGCTCTTCCAATGTGGGTCCTTCACACTGCTTAACCAGCTGTCAAAACTACTTGAAAAAATAATGTATTTTTTTCTTAAGAAATTTCTTGAGAGCTGGATATGAACCCTAACATTCATAACTTCGAGGTCGTAGATAATTTCTTGGAACCAGTCGACCAATCCAACGTAACGATTCCAGATTGAGTTTTCCACTGAGTAGGTACAGAGCTTGCTGCGGTGTTAAGGATCGTTGTCCTCCTGCAAAATCCAATCTTCATTTTTTCTGATGAACCATCGTTTGGCAGACAGCAAAAAGCAGTAAAGCCTTTTTGTAGATTTTCATCAATTTCTCGACATTTAGGTTGTCAGTAAAGAGGTACAAAGTGCCGAATCCCTGCTTTGAGAAGCAGCCCCAAAGATGCACCATTATTCCATGTTTTACGGTCCGTTGAACAAGCCTATTGACGTTGACCAGATTCACGGGAGGACAGAACGCGCTCATATATCAATAAAAATGACATTTTCAAAATCTCTATGAATATTCTCATACGCCCAAGCGAGTTGCTTTATCACAAGTTTTTCAGTCAACAGAAGCTTCTTCATTGTGTTGCACCATTTCAGATAATGAGTATGAAGGAAGGTTCGGATAGTTTCGTAGGATATATTTAAACCTTTTGCCTTTAATTTTGTTTGTCCTGGCCGCAGTGTTTAAGCAGGATTCCGCGAAAACAGATCACTATCCTTTTTTCATCTTTTTTGTTCACGTTTCCTATTGAACTACGCCACTTTATATCGCTGTATCCACTTCTGTACAAATGCCTTCGACTTTCTCATATATTTAGCAGCCGCTGATTGCGACATTTTGGGACCTTTCGGGTGAATGCAACACAGCTTCTGAACTTTTGTTGCATCAAGGACAAAGCTTCCCTTTATCGGCTCGCGAAGGAATTAGAACGAAATCTTTCATTAACTGTCGGTAAAGCCGACCACGCCCTTACTTGACAGACTGTAAATTGCTGCAGAAATGTATATTTAAATTTTCTTGTTTATTTAACATCTCAAGAATTTGAGTTAGTACGCCTTCGGTCAACTTTGTGTTTTTTTTTTCGTTCACTACTGTTTAAATGAGTTAAGCATCCACCCCCTCTACCCGGTAAAAGAGGCGCATCCTAATACAACAGCAATTCACCACAACTAATGACACCATTCAACACAACTCACCACACTTCTTTTGTTCAACCTACTCAACCAAAAGGATGGAAAAAAGGGAAAGCGGACACAATTCGTCAACACACAGCGCCGCGTTGACACAGCAATTCAACTTTCGTTTTGCGATACCTATCCCACGGACGGCATTCAGGTGTAATAAAAACGTTCGACTTCGTCAACACCCATCTCCGCCGCGCTACAGCTGTACATTTCAATCGCCGTCTATCCTACGCGCAACGTTCAGATTTTAATTCCAAAGCAGCCGGATACTGTCCCTCTAATGTTCCGGATTATCCAATTCGACCACGATCCGAAGCAACTCGATCGCTAGCACCGGCATCATATTGATTAACTTGTTGATATAACAAAATTAATGTTTTAAGTAAAACTGTTAAATACAAACTTAAAATTCAGAGATTTTAATTTCAATCAAAGCGTGTGTTTCACAATAAATTATGTATATATTCAAACATGGTCCTTCGAGCCTTACTAACAGGCACCTTCGGTTTTTAACCAAGCAAAAATTTATAAAAGAAGAAAAACGAAACGGAGTGCGAAGAAAAGTGAAATATAAACCATAGAAAAAAACAAGAGTGCAATGAGGTACATACATATGTAAATAGCTACGAAGTGAAGCGCTGTTTACAAATAATAAAACAAAGCGCTGTGATACCAAAAAAGTTTACATACATACATAACTAAAATATACATACATATGTACATACACTTGTGTAACTAACTACCAAAAATCAACAAAGTGCAGCGACACAAAACGAAAAAACATATATACATAAATATGTATATTACAAACAAAAAAACAATAAAGCTGAAATAAAAGAGCGGGCGCGAAATACAAAACTAAAATAATTATAACCAACAAAATACATAACTACAAAAAGCGCGCGAATTAACTAAACAGACTCTAAAAACATCAAACAACCAACAACAAGCACAGTATAGGACTGGAAGTAAAAAACCAAAGACATATCTTAAATGTTTTATACAAACAAAAAATCACACAATCGTGCGCGAAAGGTAAAATTAAACATTAAGCTAAAACACAATTTGGGCGCGAAAAACTAAAACACAAATAAAATAAACAAAAACGAAACAAACGGGCGCGAACATTACAACAAATATACATACAGACAACAAAGCAACAGCAAAAGGAGGCAGCCAGCTGGAGCAAAGAAAGAGGAACAAAACGCATTAGCGCAACATATTTACATATGAACATATACCCAGCAAATCATATACCAAAATACCAAGTCAGCGTATTATGTCCTGTATTTATTTAATATATGCACATAAGCATGTATGTATATGCCTAAAATTACAGTCGTGCTTATTATACCTGTAATTAAAATCCACTTCAACGGCTTAAAAAACAAAAAAAAAAAAAAAACAACAAAAAAAAAAAAGAAACAACGAAAAGTTGAAGCAATATACATATACATATATTTATATATTCACATATATCTATAAAGTATATCAGACCGCCCTTCTAATAGAGACATATGTACAAAGAGAAAATCTTCTTCCTATTCCGTTTCCGGGTTCTCTCTCTATCGCCAAATAATATAAGCATACGGCAATACAAATCTGCCAATTCTATACCTTACATAAGTACATTGGGTCAATTAATTATTTCAAAATTATTAAAAAAGTAAATTTTGATTGTGAAATTAAATAAACGACATACATATGTACATAATATATTAAAATCTACCACAAAAAAAAAAAAACAAAAAACGCAGCATATTCGAACATATACATACATATTCGTATACACATATTTTCATATTCAAAGTCCACATTGGCAATTATTCGGCGATACCTCTTGTTCTTTGGCAAACAAAACCAAGCAGGACTGCGTTCAAAAAGCGAATTGATCTCTCCAACGAGCTCTCAATTGCTTACGAACAAAGCATATTTATAAAAACACAAACAATTCGTGCATACTTATGTACAAAGCATATTGATCTCTTCGACGAGCTCTCAATTGCAAAAAACATAAGCAACTTCATACGCACATACAAACATACATATAGGTCCAAGTATTAGGGTGTACCTAAATACAAAATATTCGGACATAAAATATTTTAATTAATAAAAAGTAATAAATAATATTATTTTGAAAAATGGTTAACAACAACAATAATCAAAATACACCTGTAGGAGCTACACGCCCAAAACAGGTTGCTAAATTTATTTCAGTAAGTGACAGTTTAACAAGATACTGCACTAGATTTGCCTCTTCACCGATTCACGAAAACTCGGAATCGTTATTAGAAATAAAAAGCCAAAATCTTGAAAATTTCTGGACTCGTCTCCAAACGGCTCATGACGCCATAGTAGAATCTGACGATTCAGACCTACCAAAAAATCTGAAACAATCGGCTTACGCAATATACGAAAACTGCTTAGACCAATTTGAAGAAACAAAAGCTATGATCTCCGATCAATTAAAGCTCATTAAAGCAATTGCACCTACTCCCCACAGTAGAGTAGAGCTGCCACAAATAAACAATCAAGAGGCAAGTTCAGGCATCCAACTCGAGGTGCCTCCATGTGATACAGAAACGTTTTACGGAGGTTATGAAGAATGGCCGTCCTTCCGGGACATGTTCACAGCCGTTTACATCAACCATCCACAACTATCAAAGGCACAAAAACTGTATCACCTCCGATACAAAACAAAAGGTCAAGCAGGCGTCATAGTAAAACAGTTCGCTCTAAATGACGATAATTTCAATTTAGCTTGGAAAGCTCTAAAAGCGAGATACGAAAATAATAGAATACTGGTCGATAAACAAGTAGCGACACTAATGAACTTGCCAAAAATTAAGAAAGGAACAAGTGCAGAATTCATCAACCTAGAATCCACATTTTCAAATTGTTTGTCGATTCTATCGACACTAAATATTCCCACAGACGGCTGGGACCCAATTCTGGTAAACATTTGTACCGCCGCATTACCAGAAAAGTCGTTACTTCTATGGGAGCAATCGCTCTCATCACGAAAAAAGTGCCCAACGTGGCAACAAATGAAAGATTTTCTCACCACCCAATATGAAATTGCGGAAAGGTTAGAAGAAAAAATAATCAAAACTAAGAACAAACACGACCAAAATGGAAGCTTAAATAGACCCCAAGTTAGTAGCAAAAACAATTCAAACAAACAATTTTACAAAACGCAATCGTTCACATCCGAACTGAAAAAACAAACGTCATGCGAACTATGTAAAAGAGGGCATAGGCTTAAATCTTGCGAAAGGTTTAAAAACTTAAAAGTTAACGAACGAAATAGTTTTGTCAGGTCAAAAAGACTTTGCACAAATTGCTTGTCACATGCGCACACATATAAAAATTGCAAAAGCAAATTCAATTGCATATATTGTCACAAAAGACATCACTCAATGCTTCATTACAGCACATATAACACCCAACCCCATAAAAGCGCTTATCAATCAAGAACCACGGGTTTAATTGCAAACACAAATCCCGAAAAACAAAATACTAAAAATTGCCAAGAGACACCATGTTGTTCAAAGGCACAAAAATCTCAAACGCTGCACAGCGAAGCACAAAATGGACTAGTTACAGAACTGGTCACCACCATACCAACTCAAGTTGAATATAATAAAAACAAATACCTTAATTCACAATTAAGTGAACTGCAAACCTTAAGAAAACTTCCAATAACAAACAAAACTATAAAAGATCAGTATTGTGAGCACTTCCCTAAAGCCACAACTACTTGATCAAATACTGGCCGGTACGTCGTACGACTACCACTAGAGCCACAATTTCCCAATACTCCACAAATTGGTATAAAAACCAAAGTCAGAGTTACCTCTGACAGTCCAAACTAATTAAAGCACATACAACTTTTCGGCCCCGCAGGATGGCTTTCGCCAATAATGGAAAAAAAAAGAGTTCTGAACAAATCTTAGAGCGGTGGCGGGCTACTAAACGCCAAATTAGTGCATACGTACTAAAACATAAAATACATGGTTGTATCAAAAAGTCGAAAAATAGACATTTTCATTAATTTTCAAAAATAACTAAAATCTCAAAAGGAAGTTAAGGGATCACCTTACTCCCAATGCGATAAAGTGCCGCACCCACACTTACAAAAAGCAAAGGTCGCTCTTATCGCATCTATGCAAGCGCTCCTCGTATGGGTGAGTTAGGGAAATCAGCTATACAAAGCATTAAACAATTATGAAGAATTCTGTACTGTACGAATTGAAGCCGTTCGCAATTCACGGCCATTCTCCCGCAAGATCCCTCTATTGTCACAGACCTAACACCTGGGCTAAGGAGTACCCAATCTGGCCATATCTGGCCAGGCGTGGATTTACTATCCTTCATAAGCCGGGAATAAATAAAAGACAAACAATTGCCGATAACATAGAAAAGGCAAATAATAAACAACCGATATTGCATACCGATGAAATAATAAACTTTAAATTACTTTTTTACTATAATAATAAATCAAATAAACCCGCAAAATAAAGTTGCTTCTCTTAAGCATCTACCCGCATATTAAAATGCACAGTCAGATACATGTGGTATGTTTGAAACCAAAATCCGTTCTCTACACACACAGATAAATATGAGTATACTACAAATCCATCAAATACTTCTGCTGGCAGAATATATTCTGCGCCTCGGCTACTCCACCAGCAGTACGCCAAAATATAGACAACAACATATTCGTGGAATACTAGGCAAAATTTCGCCTAGGGGGCCCAGGATGTTTAAATGAGTTAAGCATCCACCCCCTCTACCCGGTAAAAGAGGCGCATCCTAATACAACAGCAATTCACCACAACTAATGACACCATTCAACACAACTCACCACACTTCTTTTGTTCAACCTACTCAACCAAAAGGATGGAAAAAAGGGAAAGCGGACACAATTCGTCAACACACAGCGCCGCGTTGACACAGCAATTCAACTTTCGGTTTGCGATACCTATCCCACGGACGGCATTCAGGTGTAATAAAAACGTTCGACTTCGTCAACACCCATCTCCGCTGCGCTACAGCTGTACATTTCAATCGCCGTCTATCCTACGCGCAACGCTCAGATTTTAATTCCAAAGCAGCCGGATACTGTCCCTCTAATGTTCCGGATTATCCAATTCGACCACGATCCGAAGCAACTCGATCGCTAGCACCGGCATCATAT
The DNA here is from genome assembly GCA_027475135.1 of Bactrocera correcta. Classification (NCBI taxonomy): domain Eukaryota; kingdom Metazoa; phylum Arthropoda; class Insecta; order Diptera; family Tephritidae; genus Bactrocera; species Bactrocera correcta. The sequence continues at coordinate 157,733,390 of CM050325.1, forward strand.
TGATTAACTTGTTGATATACAAAATTAATGTTTTAAGTAAAACTGTTAAATACAAACTTAAAATTCAGAGATTTTAATTTCAATCAAAGCAGTGGTATGTGTTTCACAATAAATTGTGTATATATTCAAACAACTACGTTTGAGTTGTTTTTCAGTACTTAAAAAAAAGTGAGCTTCCTCGTCTGTACGCTGATTACGGTACGGATTATTTGATGTACTGGGCAATTTTATGGAAACTTTTTTTTTGCATTGCCTGTATATGCATTATATTTTGCCGCAGAGCCTCTTGGTGTGTCCAAATGCCTGGCAGTTTTTACATTGAGCAATAAGTTTAGAATGAGAACAACGGTGTCAGGAATCTGTTTGATTTCATATAAGTATTTTCTTGATGTCTTCATTAAAATCAAAAGTAGCTAAAAACATGTTTAAAGGTTCTCGTGTTTTCCACTTGAATTTATTTACGACGTTCATAACATTTAGACCTTGTTCTCTAAGCATCTCCCCGCATGTATACCTCACTCTACCTGGGAAAAACTGGCGTACCCTAGCAAGACCGCTTAATACACCACATCCGATGGCATCACACACTTACATCACCACACCTGTACCCACTCAACAAAAAGGATGGACATCGGGATGGAAATTCAATTCGTTCTAAGCAATCCGTTCGACACACTGCGCTCATCAAATTTCGTTTTCGACCACAATCCCGCGCGAGTTACGCCATGAGATGACTCCACCACTCCCAAAATAAAAAATTATTGTAAATATGTGTATTTTGCAACTATAAATGAATATATGCAAAAGTTACAAAATAGCATAACCAAATACGGTACCATGATCGTGTATATACAAACACATATCTATATAGTATAAATTAAATTGATTTCTTAAGTTATGCAGGGTCGTTGACAGTAATAATGTAATAATGAAATGTCGAATCAGCACAAGGGCCCTAAGTAAATTACGCTAAGCATAGTTTAAGAATGAAATAATAATTTAATAAAGAAGCTGACGGCAAACCGCACAGTACGATGAATCAAGGTTTTTTATTCATTAAAAAAATTTTCTGTTCCGTCAACAGGAAACGTAACTGGCGCAGTCGAACGGAACGGTTCCGTATTCTCTGCTCAGCTCCGCTCAGCTAGCAAATAAAAGCTAAATAAGTTATTATTAAACAAAAGTACTGTTATTAAAAGAAAAGTGGCAAAGACACAGCTAATCATATAAATTCCAAAGCAGAACAAAATAAGACATTTGAGTTGGTAAATTATAGCAAAAGCAAAAACAAAATTACTGCCTAAACGTGCAAATGCAAAAAGTGAAAGAATTTGCGAAAGTGCAAAACAAAAATTATTTTGAGAAAGAATAAAAAAGGGTTTTCAACAGCCCTACAAGTGAGCTCTAAAATATTCCATTGAATTACTGCTTTAGATTACCTTAAATACAAACCAACAACATCAATAGCAGCAACAGAGGAGACAACAGCAGCAGCTATAACACACACAAAAAAAAACAACAACACCAACAGCAGCAACAGCGGAAACAGGAGCAGCAGCTTTAGAAAAAAAAAAAAAAACAAAAAAAAACAACAACATCAACAGCAGCAGCAACTATAATGCAGATAAGTATTGTAGGAATAAATATAAATATTGATATTTTAAGAAAACAGAAGTTCTCGAAAAAGAAAGATAAACCAATTTAAATAAAATGGCTCATAATAATAGGAATTAAGAAAACTGTGTAGTAGCACAATTATTAGAATTAAATGCAATACATAATCAGAGGTCAATAAGACAACGTATTGAAACAGATTTAAAATATGTAAATTCTTTTGAGGGTGATGCAGGCCAATTGCCAGCATTCATTGAAGCTATAGATAGGATTCTGGGGGATTATCTAAACCAGAAACAAGAAGTTTTTAGAGTAGTGTACGATTTAAAAATAAGCGGGAAAGCAAAAAATTATTTACATCTTACCCCAGCAGCTAGAAATTCAAACCAATTTGTTCGGAAGGCAAGAAATTTTAATAATAACCAAAATCAAAATAATCAAAGAATAAACAACTTTAGGGGACAAAATATTGGCGATCAAAACCATGATCGTTATTATACTCGTACACAAAATAATTCGGGACGATACTCTCAAACGAATACCAACTTTTCAGGGCAAAATAATTATCCCCCAAATAATCTAAAGAGACAAACTAATTATCGGACAGGAAATTCAATATCGTAATAATAATACCAATAACGGCTATGGTAATTCAGCAAGACAAAATATACAGAACGGCACTCGGCAAACAAGACGTTCAAATGGCTCAACACCCATATTGTTGGTGCTGTGAGCAGGACAGAGGAAACGAATATCAACGAGGAATTTTTTACCAATTAGCCTCGGGAAATCAAAATAAAATATTAATTTCACTTACTTTGTTTAACAAAAAATGGTGTGCATTGGTAGACCCAGGCTCTACTATTAGTATTATGACAAAACCAAGCTTCGAACATTATAAGTTACCGGTTCTAGAAAAAAATAAAACAAAAATTAGTCCACTGAATGGTGATACTCGTATAAGAGCGTCTAACGAAAGAGTTAAGACACCATGTCCGCTAGAATTTAAATACCCTCACTATACTAGGATGAGATGGTTGAAAATAGACTTTGAAAAACCGTACGATCTTCTACTAGGGAACGATTTTATATTTAATAATTTCAGTAAAATCGATATTGAAAACGAAGAAATTGAGCTTAAAAATGGTGTTAAAATTCCGTTTAATTCAAAAACTATCCAAGGGCAAGTATATGCATTGGAAGAAAGTAAAATGCAAAACATTCAATTGGATCATTTAAAATCAAATGAACGAAAGGAGTTTGAAAAATTGCAAAAGAAGTATGAAAAATTGATGTATAAAGAAGGAGATGCCTTGACAAACACAAAAACGGTGGTCCACGAAATAAGAACCACCACAAACCAGCAAATCAATTCAAAAATATATAGGTTACCTCCGAAACATAAGGAAGAAGCCATAAGGCAAATTAGAGAGCTAGAAAAACAAGGTATAATTCGGAAAAGTAGGAGTAAATATAGTTCATCTACTATCATAGTACCAAAAAAATGTGATAGCATGGGCAATAAAAAATTTCGTTAAGTAATCGATTACCGTAGACTAAATCAAATACCTGTCGATGATAAATATCCTTTGACAAACATTGATGGAATCTTAGACAAGTTGGGCAAGGCGCAGTACTTTAGCACTCTTGATCTAGCCAAAGGTTACCATAAAATTTTAGTGGATAAAAAGGATATTGAAAAGACAGCTTTTATATCTCCGGTGGGATTATACAAATTTATAAGAATGCCCTTTGGACTAAACAATGCTCCGGCAACCTTTCAACGACTAATGAATACATATTAAGAGAATACATAAATAAGATAGGTGTCGTTTATTTAGACGACGTATTAATCTTTTCAACGTCATTAGAGGAGCATTTAAACTCCTTAAAGAAAAGTTTTTCAAAGTTAATGGAACATAATTTAAAAATTCAAGTCGATAAATGTAGTTTTCTAAAGAGGGAAACAAAATTTTTGGAGCATACCTTAACAAAAGAAGGGATTAAGCCAAATCAGGACAAGTAACCAGCAATACAAAATTTGAAATACCTAGAACTGAAAAACAACTAAAAAGTTTTTTGGGAGCCACTGGTTATTACAGAAAGTTCATTAGGACTACTCAAAAATTGCATATCCAATGATTAAATATTTAAAAAAAGGTTATAAAATAAATTCAAGAGATCCGCAGTACATAGCTTGTTTTGAAAATTTGAAAGCACTGATATCATCACATCCAATTTTAAAATTTCCTGAATATGATAAGGAATTTACTATTACAACGGATGCAAGTGATTGCGCAATAGGCGCAGTGCTTTCTCAACAAGGTCAGCCAGTGTGCTACATTAGCAGAACTTTAAATAATCATGACAGAAATATGCTACAACAGACAAAGAATTTTTAGCTATTATATATTCAATAACCTATTTCAGGCCGTACATATATGGCACAAAATTTAAAATTATAACTGATCATTGCGTGATAGTATTTTTAAATAATAAATATAAAGGAAGGGACGTCACCAAAGATAGCTATTGAAACTGCAAGAGTTTAATTATGAAATTGAATATGAGAAAGGGAAAAATAATGTAGTAGCAGATTTCTTAAGCCGAATTAAAAACTCTCCAAAAATCGACGAAAATAATGATAAAGAATCCAATTTAGAAATGTCAGATACAATACATTCCGCAGAAGAGGAACTATTAGAACACTTCTTCATAAAAGAAGAAATTGTCAACAAGTATAAGACCCAAATTATAATAACATATAGTCCTGAAACTGAAGTTCAAATAATACATGGAAGGAAAGTAATAGAGATCAACCCTATTGATACGAAGAACATATTGAAAAATATATTCCGAAAACATATTGACAAGGGCAAAGTGGGTATTTTTTCCGAAGTAGAGGAGTCCGATTATCACAAAATTCAACTACTACTTATAAGCATGTTTTCTTGCAATAGCAGGTTGCAGTTCACAAAATGTACAAAAAGAGCAACAGAAATTATACAAGAAGAAGATTTGCATAAACAAATTTCACTGTACCATAGTAATGAGTCAATGCATAGCGGAATAAACGAAACTTACAACACACTTAACGATAAAGTATACTATCAAAAATTAAGGGAACATTTACAACTTATAATAGGTAATTGCGAAAAATGCAAGCAAATTAAATATGACAGGAAACCGTTAAAGCCGAAGTTCAAATTAACAGAGACACCTTCAATTAAAAATGAAATAATACATGTGGACATTTTTCATTTCAAAAGGCAGTCATTTGTCACAGTAATTGATAAACCAACAAAATTTGGAGCAGCATACAATATAATTGACAGAAATTGGAAAGCAAAGAAGGCCATCATAATTGAACATTTTACGAAATTTGGAAAACCAAAGAAGATCGTCATGGACAACGAATTCACGCCCAAACAGTTGATTCAGTTTTTAAATACAGAAAGAGTCGAAGCCATACAGGAAATGCAGACGTAGAGAGATTCCACTCAACCTTGTTGGAGAAACTAACAGGAATTGAGGACCCTGATCTTTCAACAGAGATGAGAATGCAGGATGTTATAGGAAATTATAACGATCGGTACCATTCTACCATCAAAAGCACACCCCGAATGGCAAGAGATGAAGTGCCTTCCAACGATTTGAAGATGCGAATGGAAACGTTCAAAAGAAATAGTATAGGTAAAAGGAACAGAGAAAAGGAAGACTATATTGAAACAAGAGAAGAAGGTCCAATAAAAGCCTACAAAAGAGTACGGCATAAAGATCAACCGTATTACCGAATTAATCCACTACAGAACGTTCTTCCGATGAATATTAAAAGACCAATGAAATTATCAAATATTGAAAACTCAAACGAAGGGGATGAAGACACATTTAGTTTAAGCGCATTTAATGGGGATAATAACACATAAAAAACAAAAAAAAAAAAATCATAGAAACAGAAGACAAATAGTCAATTAAATAAGTACAATTTACATATTACGAATCCAAACAAAATAACAGTGAAAATACTCAAGCGTTTTTGAGAAGCGAAAATACAACTTAGGGTATGCGCGAATAAAATAAGAAGCCTAATTACCTGTCACGAAAATTACGATAAGCATGAAAACGCGTGTGTACGGTTCACCGATTCAATTACAATAGAATTCTTTATTTCACTTAATCTAACTGTTAAGCCTAAATCTTAAAACTAATGGCTTAAACTAGTGGTAATATAAATATGTATTAAAAAGGGGTAAGTATAATCATCTTCAACTTTTCGTTCAATAATGTAACAGATTATGCTAAGTATTAAGGAAAGTAGTAGATTGGCATTATGAATGCATTATTAAGGTAAGTATTAATTATTACTATAAGTATTAATAACAATTCAATATTTTACAATTCATTTCATAATTTTTGTTTTAGATATACTTGTAGATATGTCACTTGACGCAACACCGGTCACCTTGTCAGGATAAATTTTGTTCAACCTCCATTGGAAGCAAGGCCAACTTGTGGATGGGGCGCTTGATTGTGCCACTTAGTCGCCACTTCTGCGACTCGCACCTTGCCGTCTTGCCCTTCGACGGTTGCGACGACGCGTCCGAGTACCCACTGCTGTGACGGCACGTTGTCCTCGTAGACGAGGACGAAGTGGTTCAGCTGCAGATTGCGAGTGGGGTGCAGCCATTTGCTGCGTTCCTAAAGGCCCGTCAGATATGTTTTGGACCACTGTCGCTAAAACTGTTGCTTGAGAGAGCAAACAAGTTGCCATCTCTTGCAGCAACGAATTGGGTCCACTAACACCTGCTCTGGAGGTAATGCTCGCAGGGAGCACCCTATCAATAAATGCGCTGGGGTTAGTGCCTCGCCGTCTTTGGGGTCCTGGCTCAACGGGGTTAGGGGCCGAGAATTGAGGATGGCCTCCACTCCTGTCAGCAGTGTTGACAGTTCCTCTGCGGTCAGTAGCGCGTTGCCGATTACGTGAACGACGTGATGCTTGGCGGACTTCACCGCGGCTTCCCATAACCCTTCGCGGCGCCCCGGTGGTATAAAGATGAAGCTGCACCCTTCGTCTTCTGCGAATCTCTCCAGGTCTGGACCCATTGCTAGAAACGCCTCCTTCAATTCACGCAGCTTGCGATCGGCGCCGACGAAATTGGTGGTGTTGTCGCTGAATATCTTCGTCGGCATCCCTCGGCGTCCAATGAACCTTTTTAGGGCGAAAATAAATGAATTAGAAGATACAGAAAATTTTTACGGGTGGTCGACCTCGTATTTTTAGAGTTGTGTATATCGGACCACAAAAATCTACGCCACATATAAGAAAGGGCTGTAGTGCTCGAAGTCTTTCGACTGGCAAATTTCCCATTATTTCGTTTTGCAACTTCGGCTTGTAATGAAAACAATGTATACAGTTTCTTACGGTTCTACTGCAAGCTTCTCGGGCATTAATTAGCCATATGCGTTCTCGAAGAAGCGCAACCAACGCTTTAGCCCCAGCGTGATGATTTCGAATATGCAGGAACCGTAAGTACGTTATAACGAAGTGCGAACTTTTATTTAATAAAAGCGGAAATTTGGCATCGTATGGGAGAGGTGCATTTAATAAGCGACCTCCTACTCGGATTAATTTGAACGACAGCGACATATCCGAGTACTCATGCAAAAACGGGTTGAGTTTTTGCAAGTTTGCGGGTAGGATGGTGCCTTTATGCAATTTTTGAATAACATCCGAATGTTGGACCACCTGTGCAATTTTAAGAAAGCTCAAGTTTAGCTCTTCTGAAGTCAGATCTTGGCCCCTGGAGGATTTTGGTGGTCGCCTGATCCATCGTAATATATATGCGACCACATGAAGCAATTTTTTATGGGAAGAGAATTTTTCAATGAGGTCCAATATTGAATTTTTCTCAGCAGTCGAAATTAATGTAAATGTAGTTTTCTTCTTCTCTAATGCTTCGTCTTCTGGTGAGAGCTGGAAGTGTTTATTAATTGGCCATAATGCAGGGTCTTCTAGGAAGAACTGTGGACCGCCAAACCATATTGAATTATTCAATTCGTCCACGTTACAACCCCGAGACACTTGATCCGCAGGATTTTGTTTCGGGAATGCTTATCGATGAGAGCTGCATTAGGTTGGCTTTCAAGTTCTGCCAGCTAGTGTCAAGGCGCAATGGAATCGACTCATCCCAATCTGGTTTTGGGATCCAAAGCTCTTGCAATAAGATTTTTGCTTTGGTAACTAGAGGGGCTAGTAATCCAAGAGGATCAAAAAGGCGAGCAGAAACTAACAATATGTTTCGTTTAGTGGCTCGCAGATAATTAAAATTGTCATCTAAACCAAATCGAAACAAATCCTCTTTCGGCAACCAATGGATTCCCAACGTTTTAGTGGAACATTTGTCATTGAAGCTTAATGACTTTTCAGTGCAATCACTACCGAAAAATTTAGGGTGGTTCGAAAACTACTTCTTTAAAGTGAATCCGGCCGAGTTTAATATTTGAATTACCTCACTTCTTAAAAGATCTAGAGACTCAAAATTTTCGGACCCTGTTAATAAATCATCAACATAAAAGTCTCTTTTGATGGCCAATGAACCGAGTGGATATTTCATTGTATTGGCATCACTGAGCATATGCAAACACCGTGTTGCGAGAAATGGAGTAGGCGCAGTGCCGTATGTTACGATGTTAAGACGAAAAATTTGTATTTGCCCTGAAGGATGCTCTCTCCACACAATAAGTTGACAATTTCTGTCTTCTTCATGCGTAATTATTTGACGGTACATTTTAGCAATGTCCGCTGTTAGTGCATACTCATGTAAGCGAAAACGAAGAAGAGTTGAATATAATTCTTCTTGGATGGTTGGACCTACCATTAAAAGTTCATTCAACGCTAGTTGAGTTGAAGATCGACTCGAAGCATCAAAGACAACACGCAATTTGGTTGTTGTGCTCTCGGGCACAAGAAGGCTTTCTGACTTGAAGCCGTCCTAAAGGCAATACTTGAGTAGTATTTACGAAAAAGTTTTCACACTCTTGTTGCCCTTGTGTGAATTTAATGCCATTAGAATCCGAAGGTAATTCTTCTAGAGCCCAAAATTTTTGGACTACTGAATCTATTGACGTGAAGTCTTCTTCAGCTTGGCATAGTGTGCTATGTAATCTGGGAGGAGAACTTATATTACTGGCGTATTTGCCAGATACAATCCATCCTAAAAGGGTTTTCTGAAGAGTTGGTTGGTAAGGACCATTTTTAATTTGACCAACAGCTAAAAGATCGAAAAATGTTTCAGCTCCCAATAGAATATTCACTTTTTTAGATTTTTGGAATTCTGGGTCCACCAATTCAATATTGTGCGGAATTTTCCATCCACTACCATTGATTTTATGGTCTGGATGATTTGCCGAAATGCATCGCATTACCCAGAATTGCGCCGAAAATTCAAAATTATTTAACCGCGAATTGACAAAAACGCTTATCTTGATCCCACTTTTGTATTGGAATTGCCAATTCCAATTACGCTTAATGTTTTGTGCTGACGTCGAATCCCCAACTTTTGTGCCAAGTCCCCCGTCATGAAGTTGACATGGGAGCCTGAGTCCAGCAAAGCTCTCGCAGGCAGGTAATCTCCACAGTTGGTCCTCACTAAAATTACTGCTGTTGCCAGCATTATCCGATCCGGCATACTCGCAGTATGCATGGCATGTGTGGTGGATGGTTGCGGATGAGGTGCAGCAGGGAAGGAAACCGGATACAGATGCAATAGTAACTAACGCCGATTTGGTCCTAGCCGTCTGTTGTTGCTTTCCATGACTCGTACTGCCTGTTGGTATGGGCTTCGTCCTGCTGGTATCTCCTATTTAGGCTGGCTTCACAGTCCTTCCACAGTGGCAGTTTGTCATAGTCCAGCGCTTCTTCCCATTTGGGTGGCAGAATCAACCTTTGTCATTACTACGTGTATAATTATAGCGTTTGTAATCTGTTTCTAATCGCCCAGCGATAGCAACGAGTCATACACCGCTGACACTTCGTCAATCATTGAACGCAGGAAAGGCGCAGAAGGCTTTGGGATTGTTGCTCAAAAAGTTTAGATATTGTATTGAAAAATATCAAACATTTATTATCCTATACTTTTTTGTGACTTGCCAACGCTTTCGGATAATTTTCATCCGACATCTGAAACGCTTTAACTGTTCCCAGAGCCTTTCCGGATAGACAATTTACCAAATGGTTAAATTTTTCTATATCTGGGATATTTGGATCGTTATGAACCAAGCTCTCGAACAAACTCATAAAATTTTTGAATTCTGAATATTCTCCCTTGCATTTCGGCAAATTCATTTTAGGGAGTCTTGAGCTGTGAGAAGCTACAGAAGATGTTTCGGAAGTGAAGTTTTATTTTTCGCTAAAATTTACTTAATTATGGACTTCGTTTCAACAATTATGCCCTCTAACTCCCCTCGGGCCATGTCGTCTTCATCAACTTCTCCAATCTTTGATTGGCACTTCATAAATTTTTCACTGTGTGAATTTAATATATCTGGACGACATTCCAATTCGATTGAATCTAAAGACATTGTGTTTTCAAGAAGGCCTGTTTTAATGCGCAAAATACCACTCTTCGCAACCGTTCTTTGACGTCTTAACGATTTCAATTCCGTCAACTCCTTACTTGGAGACAGGTTTGCGAGAGTTGGCTTTGGCTTGCTCAAATTGCGTTGGTTAAATTAAATTTCCGAAAGAAAGACTTTAACGGTTGGCAACGGATATATTAGGAATCGATAACGAAAACGAAAAAATATATGTATGTGGATTCCGAAATATACGAAAGTCCAACTAATAGCAATAAAAGTTGGTAACAAATATATTTGGAATCTGTTACGAAAACGAGAAAAAAATAATATCGATTCCCAAGTATACGAAAGCCAAACCAATTAATGCGCAAAATGAGCAATAGCACAGTAAAGTAATTCAACCGGAAAATGTCCAAACAAAAATCGCCAAAATTGCGAAAAAAAACGACCGATAATTGTAAAAACGGATAGAAAAAATTGCGAAAAATATAATAATTTAATTTTTCAATTAAGAATTTTTCACCTATATTTCAAATGAAGGGCTGCCGCAAAATCCCAAAATCCCTGATTCACTTGCGTACGCAAATATGTACATATGAATGCGTATGCGTAGATATAAACATACGTGGGGTTCAAATATATCAATTGTATAGTATATAATATATGTATACATATTTCGTACGACACTTTAAACTGTTTTTTTTTTTTTTTTGTTATTATTTTCCACCGGCTTTTTTTTCATTTTTAGTTATATACTAACGTACATATGTATATATACATATGTACATATGTCTTATACATATATGTTTGCCAGCCCAGCACAATTTAGGAATTTTATCCCTTCGTCTTTCTTTCTTGCAATACTGTAAATTTCCTTTTTCCGTTTTCTTTTGCTATCAAGCTTAAGTAAATATATGGTCTTGCGGTATTTTTATTGAATCAATTCGTGTGGCACCCATACTCCAAGCTTCTTCACATGGTTTATAACGGTTTGATGACTACCATGCCGGTCTCTTTCGACCAATTCAGCGATTTTGTCGCAATTTTCGACGGCAGGCCTTCCGGAGCGTGGCGCATCTTCGACCACCTCTACACCAGAACGAAAACGTTAAAACCATCGTTGTGCAGTGGAAGTGGAAACTGTATCGGGTCCATAAACTGCACAAATTTTATTGGCGGCTTGAGATGCATTTTTGCCTTTACCGTAGTAGTACTGTAAAATATGCCGTATTTTCTCTTTATTTTGCTTCATGTTTGCGTCGCTATAACCCCCGAACGACTTAAAAGAAACGACAATCAATCAAACAAGTGTTAGCGCGTGAAATTAACTTTCCAAAAAGGTATAGCATGACCCGATGCGACGAATAAAACTAGAAAATACCGCAAGACTTTTTTGACAACCTAATATTAGCACTCCACTTCACTGTACATGCGTATATACTTATGCGAATATTATGTATATATATTGCTTTCTTTTTGGTTTTTATATTATGTTTAATATTTTCTGTTTCCCATATGCATATTTGCGTTTATATTTGGCCACTGTATTTTTTCGAGTATTCACGTAAGTATTAATACTTTTCCCGCCACTTTTCCTTTTTATTTTCACCTTAGTTTTGTGTTTTATATTTTATTTTTTATAATTTTTTCCTTATTTAGGTATCACTATCACTGCACAGCTTAGTCACTTCCACAATATGTATGTTATTGTATTTTATTTAGGGTATTCACAAGGTGTCATAGTGTGTCATATCGTCATATTGTCATATTTTTTTATGACTGTCATATCAACACTGTTGTTGTTTCACATGCAAAATTAAAATATGACTGATACAACACTGCGTGGTATGTTTCTTGAGTTCGCTATTCTTTCAGCTGATTAAGTTTAGAAATATAACAAAATATGACATAAAACAGTTAAGGGTGCTCACAAGTGTCGTATTTTTTAAGAATATTAAAATATGACATAAGACATACAACAAAGCTTGTGAATTGCCTAATTGTCTTTAGCATGAAAACGCGTGTGTACGGTTCAACGATTCAATTACAATAGAATTCTTTATTTCACTTAATCTAACTGCTAAACCTAAATCTTAAAACTAACGGCTTAAACTAGTGGTAATATAAATATGTATTAAAAAGGGGTAAGTATAATCATCTTCAACTTTTCGTTCAATATTGTAAAAGATTATGGAAAGTATTAAGGTAAGTATTTTATAATAGATTTTCTTAATTTAATTTTTAACAATTCAATATTTTTCAATTCCTTTCATTATTTTTGTTTTAGATATACTTGTAGATATGTCGCTTGACGCAACAAACAGAAATAGGTCGACCAGATTAAAGAAAACATAGGGTAGTTAAATATTGACAACAAAAAAATTTCTGTATAACGAAATAAAAAATATAAAATCTGTATATTTTTAAATACATATGAATTTATATACAATAACAAAACCACAATACAGGAAATAAACGATGATACAGAATTAATAAGAAATGCGCATAACGATGTAATGAAACAAAATGGCGATGATAGGAGAATCGCACTAAACAATAAATATGTAATTAAAGTTGTAAATTGTAAAATAGAAATTTTGCAACAAGAACATAAAAACAATAAAGCAGAATATATTCATACCATTGTGAATCATATTGAAAGATTAAACCTGAGCTACACACCAAATTTGACATTTAATAATATCGCATTATTGAATATTGAAAATGTAAAAGAAATTGAGAAATGAAATACAATAAAAATGTATCATATGGTATCAACCTAATATTAATAATTAGAGTAAGGATAATAATAGTAATCATTACAAGAATGGTGAAAAAGAGAACAACTAAAATAAAAATTGTAAATACAAGAACTCAGGAGAGTTCTAACAGTAACGTTGCGGGAGTTACGTCATCAGATGACTACACCACTCCCAAAATAAATAATAATTGTAAATATAAAATGTATATTTTGCAACTATAAATGCATATATGCAAAAGTTGCAAAATAACATAAGCAAATACGGTACCATGTTCGTGTATATACGAACACATATTTATATATGTAGCAACGCCGTATTCACCGCTTATGAGCAACCCTTTGCTACGTTTACAGCACTATCTAGCTGTAAGCAACCCTTCTCTTACAATCCTATAATTCCACCCTTTTTTCTAAAAACCGTCATACTGAACGCACGTGTTCACGGACAACCTTTAACCTTGTTAAGTAATATTTAAGTTTTTGTAAATAAACACTAAATAAAGAAATAAACTTCCAAAACTGGTGACCCCGAATAAGTGAAACGAACCTACAGATGGAACAGCAATGAAAAAGCACCGGACAGGCATCTCCGCCCGCGAGCGTACGACCGGCAGCGCAGGCGAATCAACCTCAAGGCATTCTGGCCAGATCAGCAATCGAAATGCACCAGGCCGATCTGCACATGGATGCAGCAATGGTTCCTCGCATTAGCCCGCCTAATATGAACGACACCAACATCGAGTCTTATTTTTTGTCACTGGAATTCTGGTTCGCTACTACAGGTGTGACCCACGATGCACGAAAATACAATCTGGTCATGGCACAAGTCCCACCAAGCAAGCTAATGGAGCTGAAGGCGATAATCGATTCTACTCCCTCAATAAATCGTCACGACTTCATCAAGTCAAGACTCGTACAACGTGTTCTTTCCGATATGCCATTAGGCGAATTAAAACCAAGTCAACTGTTCAGCGAAATGCGTCGGGTGGCCGGAACAGCACTTTGCGAGACAGTAATAATCGACCTCTGGGCCTCGCGTCTACCTCCTCACGCTCAAGCTGCTGTCATCGCATCAAAGGGTAACGTAGCAAATAAAGTTGCTATTGCAGACGCATGAGTCAACCACGCTAGAGGAATTAAAGAAGGAAATCGCGCAACTGACGAGGCAAACGAATCCATAAAAACGCACCGATCACGAAGTCGCAGTCGAAGCCGACCGAGACAAGAACGAAATACACGCCAGGAGAGCGCACAGGCAACCGAAATATGCTGGTATCACCATAAATTTGAGGCCAATGCTCGAACGTGTAGGAAACCCTGCTCTTATAATAACAGGCGAAACGGCGAATGACTATCCGAAGCGAAAACTGCAGCGCATATCGGTAACGGAACGCCTGAAGTCACATACAGCTTGAAACTCTTCGACGGACTTTCTCAACACAACTTTTTAATAGACACCGGAACAGACGCATCGGTAATTCCCAAAACCACTCGAAAAACAAAATGAAGCCATTAACCGTTAAACTGTTTGCGGCAAACGGCACCCCAATTACCGTATACGGCGAAGTGCTTCATAAAATCAATTGAGGCTTAAGACGAGAATTCCTTTGGAACTTCCTCATCGCCGACGTTACGAGCGGAATTATTGGAGCCGACTTTATAAGTCACTATGGACTGTTGGTTGACTTAAAAAAGAAACGATTAGTCGACAACCTAACTTTAGTGACATCGCCTGGGAAGCTCGTAAGTAACAATAAATTATCAATAAAAACATTCGACACGCCATGCGCATGTGCAAGCCTACTCAAAGAGTTTTGCAATTTAACACGCGTGGCACAACCCGGAAACCTAGCCTTATCCTCAGTCGTTCATCACATCAAAACTCGCGGTCCTCCTCTATCTGCACGACCAAGACGCCTTTCACCAGATAAACTGGCAGCGGCTAAAGCAGAATTCGAAAGTTTAATCTGGCAGTTGGGCCAGCCCTCTTCACATGGTAATGAAAGCAGACGGTACCTGGCGACCATGTTGTAACAGGGCACTCAACAGTGTAACAGTTCCAGACCGATATCCAATTCCGTACCTACAGGACTTCCACTGTAATTTAAATGGTAAGACTATCTTCTCAAAGATCGATCTGCAAAAAGCCTTCCACCAAATTCCCGTAAATCCAGAGGATGTTCCGAAAACAGCTATTATTACGCCTTTCGGCCTCTTCGAATTTATCTTTATGCCTTTCGGTCTTCGCAACGCAGCGCAGACACTACAAAGACTCATACACGATGTCCTACGAGGACTAGATTTTGTATTTCCATACATGGATGATATCTGTGTAGCATCATCATCCTTAGACGAACATCTATCCCACCTCCCTCAACTCTTCGAGCGCCTACAAAAACATAACCTAAGACTAAATGCTACAAAGTCAATCTTTGGAAAGTCCGAAATCACATTCCTAGGACATACCGTCTCAGCAGAAGGAATACGACCTTTAAAACAACGTGTACAAGCTATCAAAGATCTTGACAAACCAACTACAGTCAATGGTTTCAAATGATTCTTGGCCACAGTAAATTTTTACAGACGATTTATCCCACATTCAGTCGAAGCGCAAATACCACTTTTAGCCCTCTGTCCCGGAAACAAAAAGAAAAGATCGCTCTAAGCTCCACTGGACGGAAATTACGACAACAGCTTTCGAAGAATGTAAAACCCAGCTTTCGAATGCATCTCTTTTAGCACACCCCTCGAAGAACGCCGAGTTGTCATTATGGGTCGATGCTTCAGATAAAGCTGCCGGAGCTGTCTTACACCAGGTAATGGACAGGAACTTCGAACCCTTAGCATACTTTTCAAAAAAATTCGACAAAACGCAGGTACGTTATAGCACTTATGACAGAGAACTTACAGCAATATTCATGGCCGTTCGTCATTTTAAATACATGCTAAAAGGACCCATCTGTCATATCTACAGCGATCAAAAACCACTAATTTACGCATTTCAGAAGAATCCTGAAAAGTGCTCCAACCGAAAAGCTCGTCAGCCTGATTACATTTTGATAACTACATACATTCGCCACGTAGAAGGAAAAGGGAATGTAACAGCTGACATGCTCTCCAGAATTGCGCAAATGCAAACAACCAGTATAGATTACAACAAACTCGCTGAAGACCAAAAAGTCGATCAAGAACTCAAGCTTCTACTCCAAAACAACGTTAACTCATCGCTTCAGTTAAAATTATTCACAATACCTGGATGCATCGACCGGAAACATAAGACCATTCATCACAAAGAAGTTCCGCTCTGAAGTGTTACGAGCTACCCATGGGTTATGCCACCGAGGTACTTGCGCTACAGCCAGGCTATTGACAAGCAGATTTGTTTGGCCTGGAATTCAAAACGACAGTATTGCATTCACAAGAGCATGCGAACAATGCCAAAAGGCAAAAATCACTCGACACACATTTACGCCTCTCAAACGCTACGAGTCCGGAGACTCGCGATTCGATCACATTAATATCGACGTTGTAGGACCGTTTCTCTTACATGCAGGTAACCGTTATTGTCTAACAATCATCGAACGCTTCTCGAGATGGCCAGGAGCTATTCATATACCCGATATGACAGCACCAACTATCGCAAAAGCTCTCATCGCCAATTGGATCGCAAGATTTGGAGTTCCAGCCGTCATTACATCAGATCGTGGACGTCAATTTACATCTACTTTATTTCCAAAGCTAACAACATCGCTTGGCATAACGCATCTGAAGACAACACCATATCACCCACAAGCAAACGGTATAGGAGAAAGATGGCATCGAACGTTGAAGGCTGCAATTTTATGCATTAACTCCGAACGTTGGACCAACTTTCTACCAACAATACTCTTGGGCCTACGAACCGTCTACAAACAAGACTTAGGAGCGTCACCGGCAGAATTAATCTGCAGTACAACGCTGCGAGTTCCTTCAGAATTTTTTGTGCACAACAGCCGAATTAAAACGCAGTCAGAATTCGTTACTCAACTCCGAGACTTAATGAACACCATCAGACCATCCACTACATCATGGCACGGTCCAAGAAAAGTATTTGTACATCCCGATCTCGCGACGTGCGAAAACGTTTTCGTCAGAAATGATTCAGTGCGCCCATCACTTTCAAAACCATACGAAGGACCTTATAAGGTTTTATTACGAGAGGAAAAATATTACAGAATTGAAATAAAAGGAAAACCAGAAAATATTTCTGTAGACCGATTAAAGCCAGCATATCTACCGAATGAAGATTTATCGCCACAAACTCACGGAACCTTATCAACTGGAGCAGAACGCCGACGAGTATCTTTCGTTACACTTTAGCTACGATCTTAACCGTTCACCCAGTCTGATGGGGGATACTGTGGCTACGCCGTATTCACCGCTTATGAGCAACCCTTTTCTGCGTTTACAGCACTATCCTTTAGCAACTCTGTACTACCTTTTCATTCTAACTCTAAGCAACCCTTTTCCTACAATCCTATCATTCTACCCTTTTTTCTGCAAACCGTCATACCGAACGCCCGTGTTCACGGACAACCTTTCACCTTGTTAAGTAATATTGAAGTTTTTGGATATAAACACTAAATAAAGAAATAAACTTCCAAATATAGATACATGAATAAACGTTCTTGGTATCGCATTACCAAAATATTAAATTGATTACTAAAGTCATGCCGGGTCGTTGACTGTAATAATGTAATAATGAAATGTCGAATCAGCACAACGGCCCTAAGTAAATTACGCTAAGCATAGTTTAAGAATGAAATAATAATTTAATAAGAACCTGACGGCAAACCGCACAGTACGGTGAATCAAGGTTTTTTATTCATTAAAAACATTTTCTGTTCCGTCAACAGAAAACGTAACTCTAAATTTTTTTCGGCATATTTATAATTTAGTTTTAAATTAACATTATATAAAGTTCAAGGCTTTATAATAAATTACATTGTTATTAAAAACTGAAGTGACACGAATATTTTATTACATTGTATCTAAACGATTTCAACGTATACATATGTACACAGTGAAAGTGTAAATAATAATATACTTGTTACAAAGTTAATCATGGTCTTTCGAGCCTCACAGAGAGGCACTATTGGAGAAACAAAAAGCATTAAAGATACATCCACTAGTTTGGTGGCAAAATCAACAAAAAAAAACAAAAAAGAGAATAAACTGCATAAGTGCAGTGACCCAGCAGAACCAAAAACAAAGTGACAAAAACAAAACCAATTTCGGTAACAAACTGCAGTGATACAAAGTGCAAAAACGAACAAAAACCAAAAAGAAAACTAAAAACCTAATCATAAGCACAATCAGGAAAATATTAGAAGACACAGTTCCGAAATTACAAAAACAAGCCCACGGTGGAAAAAAAATAATAAATAAATTATAAAAACAAAATATACAAAACTGTACAAGTACAAAAAAATAATAAATCGGGCGCGAAAAGTAAAAGCATCAAAACAACAAAAAAATCCAAAAAAAAAAAAAATAGAACAGAAAATAAACATGAAAAACATAAACTAGCTATCGGAAGCGTGATACCTAATAACAAAGCATTAATCTGGAGCGAAATATAAAAGCGCCTGAACAATAAAATATACACAAAAACAAAACAACCGAGCGCGAACAAAAAAAAAAGCTACTAAATATTAAACAACAAAAATAGAAGGTGTACCTTTAAGTGGCTCTTCCTAAAGGAGAGAAGGAGTGGAGAAAGGAAGAGGAAAAAAACGCAGACAGCATTAAGGGAACGTACTATACATACATATATACAAAGTAACAAAGTGAGCGTATTTAGTCCATTTTCCATACTTAATAATATGCAAGTTATCACAGCTAGCATAGCTAACAAAACATACAACAAACTTGTCGTAGCTAGTAAAATATACTGACAAGAATGTTGAAACTATAAACAGAAATTCAATTCAGCAATATTCTGCAAATAAACAATATCGTTGTTGCTCAATAAAGTTGATTTCCAAAATTTACAACAACAATCATTTTATTGTATATCTTCATCAGTTGAAATGTCTTTGAGTTCCCAAAATCGTTCCAAATTAGTTACTGCTGTCGTTATTTTTTAACTTTTTCTTTTACTATGCCTGATAATATCCAGCCGAGTTTTGTCGCTTGGTCAAGAGCACCGTGATCGTTTTTAATTCTTTACCTCCTCAAGTTACCATACCAATTCTTTCTGATTTGTTGAATAATTTTGTCGCTTGGCCAACCGTGATTGTTTTTAATTCCGCTTTCAGTTATAATGCTGAATACATCCCATCAAATTACCATACCAATTCTGTCTGATTTGTTGAATAACGGATCAGCAAGCGTATAATTTACCCTAATTTTAAAGTTGTAATTAAGTGAAAGATCCGGTTGTGCGATGGTTAAAAATGGTAAAACTACGGCATTAACTTTTTCTTTGTGGTTTTAATAGCTGTGTTGATTCTTCGGATATTGTGCTTATTTGTGATCCCTGATCTATAAGTGAGGCTTCAAGACCGGAGCATACTCTTGTAGAACCCCCAAAGTTGATCTAGTCACCGATGCCCAGAGCTTACTTAAATTTTAGAGGGACCACTTCTCCAGCCTACTGAATGGCAGTGAACGCACAACACCAGGAAAAGGCAAGCCCGATTCCCCAGTCGATGACGATGGAGCAGACGTTCCATTACCTGGCCATGAAGAAGTTCGAATAGCAATTGCCCGCCTGAAGAACAACAAAGCGGCAGGAGCCGACGGATTGCCGGCCGAGCTTTTCAAACACGGCGGCGAAGAACTGATCAGGAGCATGCATCAGCTTCTTTGTAAAATATGGTCGGACGAAAGCATGCCCAACGATTGGAATTTAAATGTGCTATGCCCAATCCATAAAAAAGGAGACGCCACAATCTGCGCCAACTACCGTGGGATTAGCCTCCTCAACATCGCATATAAGATTCTATAGAGCGTATTGTGTGAAAGATTAAAGCCCAGCGTCCGTAAACGGGATCGACACACACCACCTCTTCGTCGATTTCATAGATGCTTTCGACAGCACGAAAAGGAGCTGCCTCTATACCGCGATGTCTGAATTTGTTATCCCCGCAAAACTAATACGACTGTGTAAACTGACGTTGAGCAACACTAAAAGCTCCGTCAGAATCAGAAAGGACCTCTCCGAGCCGTTCGATACCAAATGAGGTTGCAGACAAGGCGATTCCCTATCGTGCGACTTCTTCAACCTGTTTCTGGAGAAAATAGTTCGAGCTGCAGAACTAAACGGAGAAGGTACCATCTTCTATAAGAGTGGCGTATGCCACTGACATTGATATCATCGGCCTCAACACCCGCACCGTTAGTTCTGCTTTCTCCAGACTGAACAAGGAAGCAACGTAAATGGGTCTGGCAGTGAACGAGGGCAAGACGAAATATCTCCTGTCATCAAACAAACAGTCGTCGCACTCGCGACTTGGCTCTCACGTCACTGTTGACAGCCATAACTTTGAAGTCGTAGATAATTTCGTCTATCTTGAAACCAGCGTAAACACCACCAACAATGTCAGCTTAGAAATCCAACGCAGGATAACTCTTGTAAACAGGTGCTACTTCGTACTGAGTAGGCAATTCAGAAGCCAAGTCTTCTCTCGACAAACAAAAACCAAACTCTATAAGTCGCTCATAATTCCCGCCCTCCTATATGGTGCGAGGCTTGGACGATGTCAACAACGGATTAGTCGACGTTGCGAGTTTTCGAAAGAAAAGTTCTGCGAAAGATTTATGGCCCTTTTCGCGTTGGCCACGGCGAATATCGCATTCGATGGAACGATGAGCTATACATTGACACAGTTCAGTGAATTAAAAGACAGGGGCTACGTTGGCTAGGTCATGTTGTCCGGAATGACGAAAATACTCCAGCTCTGAAAGTATTCGACGCAGTACCCGCCGGGGGAAGCAGAGGAAGAGGAAGACCTCTCTGCTTTGGAAGGACCAAGTGGAGAAGGACCTGGCTTCGCTTGGAATATCCAATTGGCGCCACATAGCGAAAAGAAGAAACGACAGGCGAGCGGTTGTTAGCTCGGATATAATCGCGTGTCTACGCCAATTAAGAAGAAGAAAATCTATAAGAGTCCGTAGCAATACATATTTTTCACTTACTGTCTTTGCTCTTATTTGAGCTGTAGCTAATATAACTTTTGCTCTCCTCAGATTCAACATGTAAGGTGTCATGAAGATTTAGAAAACATTTCGAACACTTGACGTTGCTGTTGCATATTTCCCCCCAATTAAGATTTAGGCACCTGTAGCAGACTCTGTTACCCCTTATATATTTACGCCTATCATCAATGGGTATGCTTTTGAACCTTTTACATTGCAGTAAAGTATAACCTACAATTTTACAATAGAAACACATCTGCTTGATTGGCTGTCTTGTATTATTCAAGCTATTATTGACCTTAAACATATGTTGTTTACGATTTCTACTAAGGTGTTCTTTACCAGCCACGCTTTCAATGTTTGATAGTGTTTATCCAAAAAATCTCTGATGTCCGATAATTGTTGAATTTCTCTCGTCTTTTTAACTGTTTGCTTATATAATTTCAGTCTTTCTTTGTCTAAGTTTCGGACAATTACACGCGTAATAAATGGATCAGCTTGTTCAATGCTTATTCCTACTGACTATAGCGTGACACTCGGGGTATTCTCTTGCTCTTTTTATTAAGAATGAATACAGAATGTGCGCCAATTCACGATAGTCATGCACAATAGCCATTTTCAATAAATTGACCAAATCAGCCGTTCATGTATCACTAGATTCTGCAATGGGTGCTCTCTTGGCCTTGCATATTTCCGTATAAGATTTTTGTATTTTTTGTCATCGTACAATCTTGTAAGACTCATTTTTTTGTATCTAATAGTTGCCTCACGCTTTCAGCATTGCCACTATTTATATTTGATTGATTCATTATTCTGTGTCACTATGTTCTTTGGTTGTCATACCTTTGCTTAAATAGACTCCATGCAGCTTATAAATTTTTGGATGAAATTTGTAAGTGCTGTATTAATCGCACAGTTTCGCCTTTTAAGCAGAGACGAATAAACAGCATTTTTTCTGCGTTCGGTAACTGCTCGTTATTGTGTACCATATCTTGGAAAACGTTAGAAAAATTTACCCATTCTTTGATATTAGAAAATTAGAATTATTAGCCATAGAATTTTGGAATTTTTAATTTTTCTAATTCCAAGTTTGGGTGATAAGCAATTTTAGGCTCTTCTTTTTGTAATTTTTTTTTTTAAATTTGATGCTCTCCGAAATTTCTTGTTTGAAATTTAATTTGTTTTTTAAATTTTGACTATCAATGAATAAAAATTCATCGTTGTCGATCATTAATTCAATAATTAGATCATCCATTTTTCTTTCCATGTTTTCAATCTTCCTCATGAACATGGAAAACTTTCGATCTAAATCCTGGCGTTTAGCTTGGATTTGAACTTTTGCAATTCTTCTATCTGTTGCCCTCACGTCGTCCTCGAGGACAAGAATATATGGGGTGCTTAATTGTGTCGTTGAGCTGCATGTTGCACTTGGGGTGCAGCCACTTGTTGCGCTCCTGAAGACCCGTCAGGTATATACTCATAATCCGCCGAAGTGCGGCGCCTTTGGTTGTATAAAAATGAAGCTGCACCCTTTGTCTGCTACGAATCTTTTCAATTCTGGATCCATTGCTAGAAACTCCTCCTTCAGTTGGTGACGTTGTCGCTGAATACCTTCGTCGGCTTTCCTCAGCGTCCAATAAACCTTTTTAAGGCGAAAATAAATGAATTAGTTAACAGGTCTGAAACTAATTCTAAATGTACTGTTTTGGAAGTAAAGCAAACGAAAACTGCAATATATGTTTTTACGGGTGGTCGACCGCGTATTTTTAGAGTTGTGTATATTGGACCACAAGAATCTACCCCCACATATGAGAAAGGACCGTAGTGCTCAAATCTTTCGACTGAGAAATTTCCCTTTATTTGTTTTTAAATGAGTTAAGCGTCCACGCACTCTACCCTAACAAGACACAGCCTACTTACCACAGCCAATGACACCATAACTCTACACAACACCAACACAACTCACCACTTCTGTACACCAACCTACTAAACAAAAAGGATAGACAACGTGATAGAAGGCACAATTCGTTCCTCACAATTCGACCATCAGCATTCATTTTCATACGTACATTACGTTATATACATATTACGCCGCATCAACACACCATACAATTGGATATTCCTAGATTTCGCCTCAACTCGGTTCCTGTGAGTGATCAACTCGATTCAACAACAATGTCGCAGTGCGATTAATTAAAACTAATACCATGTTCAGACCGAAATTTTAAAGGGATTAGATAACATTCAACTACATTCACTAATCAGCCCGTTCTCACTGCCGTTAGAAAGGTCAAAGAACAGCTGTTGTCATTCAAGAATTCACATCGCTTAATATTTATCAAAAGAAAAGATTGTCATACAGTATTTTGAAATAAAAGCCGTCTTTTCTTAATATTTTCCATATAATAGAAATAATGGATGCATTCTTTCATTTGTTAAGTCGATGTGAAATTAGATTCATTGTGTTTAAATGAGATAATTATCCACCCACTCAACTCGGTAAAACTGGCGCATCCTAATGCTACATCGCAGTTCACCACAGCTGATGACACTATAGCACAACTCAACACATATGTATGCTAACCCACTCAACAAAAAGTTTGGGCAACGGGAAAGCAGCACTCACTTCATTATATACAGTTCGCACATCAACATACGTTTTTCGTCACCGATCTCGTGCTACAATTTACACTCGCTTAAACTTTCAAAAAGAAACGTTGCAACAACTCGGTTCCTGTGCGTTGACCCCTTTGTCCAAAAATTCGTTTTTCGCAACAACAAATCGACCACGATCTGCATCAATTCGAACGCCGGCAAGTTGGATTTTGATTCTCGCCGCACTCGTCAATATTTAATTTAATTTACTTCCTCATTTATTATTTCGTTTATTAAATGATATTGTGAAAAAGCAAACAAAATTGACTTTTTTGCTTTAAAGAAAATTTGTTTTTTTTACATTTTTTTTTCCTTTGTAGTGTCTAATTTTGATAAATTTATAAGATTAATGGGATAAACCATTCAACAACCGAAATCGTGTGATTAAGTGTCGGTCTGAACATG
Organism: Bactrocera correcta; assembly: GCA_027475135.1. Taxonomy (NCBI): domain Eukaryota; kingdom Metazoa; phylum Arthropoda; class Insecta; order Diptera; family Tephritidae; genus Bactrocera; species Bactrocera correcta. The sequence goes on from CM050325.1 coordinate 157,757,583, forward strand.
GTATAAGATTAAAAAAAAGTGCAGTAACAAAAGAAAGAAAGTAAGAAAAGAACAAAAAATCATAACATATTCATATATGTATACATACATATGTATGTACTATATATCAGTGAGGTGACAAAAATGTGAACAGAGTGAAGAGAAACAAAAACAGAGTGCAACAAGCGAACAGTTCCAAAAAACAAAAGCAAAAATAAACAAATCGAGCGCGAAGCCACCAAAATAATAATATTATAACAACAATACGCACAAGAAGCCAGGCACCAAAAGAAGAATTGGCAAGAAAAAGGGCATATACACACATTCTACGTTATACTCTGCATAACCCAAGTGAGCGCATTCAGTTCACATAAACTTAATTTATACTGCATATATGTATGTATGTAAAAATTACGGATGTATAGAGTAATTTAGGGTATTGTGATATGGGTTGGTAAAGTGATATACCAGCGTATTTTCTAAACTATGGACGTCTGCACAAGAATATTTTCATGGGTCATATGGCAACGGTAAAAAAGTGTTACTGCAAAGCAGCGGATGACACACAGCGCTTAGATTACCATCAGTGTGCAAAAACATTTTCAGCTTCACAGTCGTCAAAAGCATTTAGCGTGCTCTTCAAAAGAAGATAATTCCACAATTTGTGTAGATTTTTAACTTCTAATATTTTAATTTGGTTATTGGTAAATATGTACATTTAACAACTTTTCAAGTATTTACATATTTTTATGTAATTAATTACTATGAAAAAATGTTTAATTCATAAAAGCTCTAGTTTGGGTAATGTGATATGGTAATAGTTGTTCAATGTGATATAGTATATTACATTAAAAACACATTATATTAAACAAATAACGTATTTAATAAAAAAAAGAGTGTGCTTATAACCGCACGACTGAAGTAAAACTTCTTTCTCTCTATCTATATGTATATATATGAATGTGTGTGTGCAATATATGTATACACGTATGCACATATACATATATTTATTTCCTACAAATATTTAAATTTATTTTATGTTTTCATTAGTAAATTAATATTTTTGCATAGATAGCATAGTTGAAAAAAAAGGTTGTCTCAGAATGACACACCCTAATGTACATACATTCATAATAACAAGTGTCGCACGCATCTTTCGCATCTCCGTTGTCACGGACAATCAATGGCCGAAACTCAAAGAGTCACGCCCGGAACACATAGAGCGGGGCAGGCTGCAAGCGACATCTGTCAAATATTAAAATACACACGTTCTTATGGACACAGTTATGTAGTTGTGCAGCTGTCTAAATAACTGTGTCCTTAAGAATGTGTGTATTTCAATATCAGATTCAGATGGCGCTTGCAGTCTGTCGCGTTCTATGTGTTCAGCACATCAATCTATCGAAGCATTGACGCGACGAGACGCGAAAGAAACTAACAAACGATCGCCGATTGTTACCGCTTCCCTTGCCGCTGTAACAGCTTCGCCGTCCAACGTGCGTAAATATGTATTCATATGTATGAACTTGCATAAGGAGCATACATGCATGTGTTTATGTCTTCATATTCATATTCATACCAGTGATCTGCAGTGAATACTTGGCTTATGAATACACTCTCATATTCATGAATCACCCCCAATATTCACTCACACTTGCTCTCACTAAAAATATTATCTTCTCACAATCACCTGGCTTGCTTGTGTAATAATGAGTGTGAATATGTCTCACAATCACTTATCGCTCACACTTGGCTTGGCTTGCTTCTCTGTATACAATTGTTTGAGCTATTCGTTGCTTACCATTAGATGAGTTGAAAGGCTCATGAATACATTCATTAATAAGTGGCTCATTGTTTATTCATGAATACATTCACAAATTCCTTGCCTATTCAAAATATATTTTATACCTACGCGGAGGGGTTTTAAAAGGAACGAAACCCGTGATTCTAGTGACTTCGTAAAAACTACAAAACTGAAACTTCTTTGTTTCTTATCCTTTTATTTAGTTAGATATCAGGCAATATTGAGTTTTACACGTCCGAACAAAATGAGACCCCACAAATTCCATCTTCACCAATTACTTCAACATCAAATACGTTTTCACCTGCAAATGACCTGAACTTCTTTTTTCCAAATATTTCAAACATGGGCGCGCAGGAACGTATCGAAGATGAGATAGATCGATATTTTACAGAAAGAATACAATTTGATAATGACTTTGACGCAATTCAATGGTGGAAGCAACATAAAGCTAACTTTCCACGCATATCAAAACTTGCACTTAAAATATTAACTATACCTGCAAGTAGTGCGGCGTCTGAACGTGTATTTTCCTTGGCAGGCAATTTAATAACTGATAAAAGAAATCGACTTGCACCCAAAACCGTAGATAATATAATATTCCTGAATTCTATATTTAAGACTAACTAATATGGCAATAAGACCTTAGAAACTTAAAAAACAAAAATACACAATGATATTGAAAAGTAATTTTGTGCAATACCTCAATCTTAATATATATTTAGAAGCTATACTTATAATATATACTTGTATCTTTGGAGTTGAATCTTATGTATGTACATAAATCTTGAAGTAAATTTTATGCTTATTATTATTTTTTTTTTTTTACCGAAATTAACTGAAGTTTGCTATTTAGTTTTTTGATAATAATTCATGTAATTTTTATACCATTAAACTGATGTGATTTTTATTTTTAATTTTAATTCCATTGAAAGGAACTAAATTATCATTTTATAAAATATAATGTAATATTATAAGTGATAACATATTAATGTATGTAAGTATGTGTATGTGATTTTTTTAAATAATAGAGAAAATTAACACAAAATTTGAAAATCCAGTTTTTTATTTAATTATATCTAGTCATTATTTGAACCAGTTATAAAATCCTTGTTGTTATACAATAATAATTATATTAACTTATAGTAGCTCTTACTAATTTCATAATGGATTTCTTAGCCTTTGGTTCATAGCGTTACGGCTCAAGTGGCTTGCGCACAATTGAGCTTCTTCGTATATTCACAAGTGTTTTGTATTCATGAATGTCAGAGAGTCCTAAGCAAAGATTCATAAGTATTGTGAGCTCATAAGCAAACACTTGTGAATATATGCTTCATACAAGCTAAGCAGCTCACAAGCCAAAACTCTCTCTCTCATAATTGTAAGTGAGTAGTATTCACACTTATAGCGGGATTCTGTAACCAGTCTCTAGTCTCTATTTGAGACATTTTGAGACAAAGTATCAATTTGATACTAGTTACTATTCACTAAACAGTCTCTAGCGTTAGTCTCAACATATTGAGACCTGGTAGTTAGCTGGTCACAAAACTTAAAAGAACTCTTGCTGCCATTTTCAATGTACTGAATAGAGATCATCATAGATATTAATCGATTGTCGTTTTTTTACATTTTGTAAGCAATTCAAACACGAAAAGGTCAAAAATAAATAAATTTTACATAAATTTCGTAAATGTTATGAAACAAAGTCAACATATATTTTTATTTTTATTGATAATTATGTTTTTTGACTATGTTATAGAAAAGCTAATATTAGTTATCGACTTATTTATTATCCTTCAAGTGTAAAAACATCTCTGAATAATGAAATGTAATAGATTTTGAGACTGTCACTTACAGAATAGCAAAATCGTCTCAAGTCTCAAAAATTGTCTCTAACTCAAAATCTCAAATTTAGAGACTTGATACTGTCTCACGTTACAGAATCGCACGGTTATACTCATTCCGTGAATAATTTGCTTGCTTCATACTCAATTTTTCGCAAGTGGCTCAAAGTTGTGTTTAACTCATTCACTGCAGATCACTGATTCATACATACATATATTTATGTCTCTTCATATTCTTGCGTATGTGAGACAGAGAACATAATGTATTTTGTACACATTTTCGGTGTCAAAATGAAAAAAAATATAAACTAGCAAAACGAAATTCTTCGTTGGGAGTCTCTTCATATTCTCTTCATCGGCATATATGCCTTGTCATCATATGCCGTAAATACATATATTTCTGTCTCTTCATATTCTCGGTTAGAATATGTGAGAGAATTGTAAACAATGTTAAAATTGCGAGGCGAATTCCGACCTTACATACAATGTTAACAAATTTTATGTTCTCTGTCTATACTTTTAAGTTCTCTGGCTCTTGCAAATTTGTTTACATGCACACATAATTACATATGTATGTATGCTCAAAATTATATATTGCTCTAACAGACGTACATATGTTCGCTCTTTTACTTATCTTTTTATACGTTTATATGCAAACATATGTACTCAAAAGAATTCGTTTTGTGCATATTTATGAATACTGGTGCATTTGAATACATTTTATTAATTAATTTTTTCAAAGCAATATTTGAAATTAAGTCCTACTTTTTTAATTATTTCGTGTATTTGATATATGTATGTATTCATGCTTATGTATACTGCATTATATATGTATGTATGTATGTATTTAACAAATTATCATAATATATTAACAAAGTTAAATATGTATATTAAAATAGTATCATGATAATACATATGTATGTGTTTATGTTCGCTTTCGCGAATTCAAATCACATTATCACTTATCAGTAGTAGCATGTGCGTGCTGCTCATACATATGTACATAGATATGCTCGCATGACATTGGCCCACAAATAATGCTTACACAAACTTACATACAGATATGCGTTGACATGTAGATATGTATGTCACCCGCAAAAACTACGAACATAGCTTTATAAAAATAGCAATCGTTTGAAATAGCATCATACATACTTACATATATGCGTACACATGTAAATATGTGCGTATGACATTCCCACACAAATAATCCATACACAACATACATACTTATATGCGTTCATATGTAGATATGTATGTCATCCGCAAAAATTACAAATATTGTTCTGCCAAAACAACAATCGTTTGAAATATGTATGTAGTAGCATCAGCATCATCACAAGCCAATAGGCATGGCAGCCAAATAGTCGATGCCCAAATTTATAGTAAAACACCCAAGAACAACATTTTCATTCATGAACGCAAGCGCACTTTCAACAGGCAAACTCGCTTCATTCATAAAAGCAAACACCATAACATCTCCCCGATCATGCCTTTGCCCACAAGTGTCTTTTCGCGACGATGGCAAAAGTTCATCATGCATAGAACAGCTTTCTGATGTTTCTTCACAGAAAGAAGTATGTAAAGTGGCAACATAGCTGTTGTCGATTTATAATATTCAATTCTAAAATATTTTTCCGCGACTCGCAAAAATCAGCGTCGATAAGTATGCACGCTCATACATTTTCATATATACTTACGCAAGTTCCGTGATAAAGCTGTTAGAGCGGCAAGGGAAGCAGTAACAATCGGCGATCGTTTGTTAGTTTCCTTCGCGTCTCGTCGCGTCAGTGCTTCGACAGATTGATGTACTGAACACGTAGAACGCGACAGATTGCAAGCGCCATCTGAATCTGATATTGAAATACACACATTCTTATGGACACAGTTATTTAGACAGCTGCACAACTACATAACTGTGTCCATGAGAACGTGTGTATTTTAATATTTGACAGTGTCGCTTGCAGTCTGCCCCGATCTATGTGTTCCGGGCGTGACTCTTTGAGTTTCGGCCATTGGTTGTCCGTGTCAACGGAAATTTCGCATGAAGCATTGAGTGTACATATTTACATACATATGTTGCATGTAGACAAATTTACAAACAATATGCGTATGGTTCTTTTATATTTGTTTACATGCACACATAATTACATATATGTATGTATGTATATGGGCAAATGGTCTTTTAACATGATATCGAGACGATTAATGACCAAAGCAAATATACATATATGTACATATTTATGTATATAAATGTATGTCGTATCAAACCTACATAAGTACATATGTAAAATGCATATTTAGGTTGTAATACAAATCTTATTGAGTTATATACATACATATTTCCAAAGTTTTTATGGAATTTATCATAAAATATGTAGATAAATTTTAACATACATATGTACATACTAATGTACTTAGTATATGCTTTCATGCCAAATATATACGGATCATATGAAAATTATATGCCGAGTCGGTTGCGCATAGGAAATAAACGAATCTGTAGGCATAAATTTGTTTACATTGGAATTAGCATTTTATTTTTCTCATTTAACACTGAAAATGCTCAATTCTGCTATTTTCGTGGTGAAGCACGCTCATAATTTGTCTGTGGTGAGACTCTTCCATCTCTGCCGAGTTAGCCAAAAATATTTTTACGTTCTTCGCGACGTGAACCTTCTCTATCTTAAACGTTCTCTGTCTTCTCTGTTCGTCAGTTTACTCCCCAAGCCAAGCGCGCCTAAAGAAGTTTTACTTCAAAAACAATGAAGTAATAACTTAAATTAAAACCTTAGGTCATGTCGAAAAAGGGGTAAATTCGTAAGTGGAATGCAGAAAACATGAAAAAAGCAATCCAGTTAGAGGTGAAAAAATGGGAATATTGTTGGCATCGAAAACGTACGGTGTTCCATTTGCAACTTTACAAAGAGCTGCTCGTGGTGATAAAAAAGTCGATGATGTTTTAGCTACGCCATTAGGCAGGAGACCAGTCTTTGGCAGAAACGTCGAATTGGAGCTGGTAAGATATTTAAAAGATATGGAGGCAAAATTTTGGGGGCTTACTTGTAGAGATGTCCGTTCGCTTGCTTTTCAAATAGCAAAGCGACAATATTGTGAATCCATTTTCTATAACGAAGGAATGTGCTGTAAGAGATTGATTGCGCGCATTTCTTAAAAGACATAAGACTGAAATAAGCATACGCAGTGCTACTGGAACTTCATTAGACAGAATAAAAGGCTTCAATGAGGAGAACGTAAACAAGTTTACTGGAAAACTAGTATAAAAATTTCTTCCAAACAGGATTTGGAACGTGGATGAGACAGGAATGTCTATTGTGCAAAGCCAAGAGTCTTAGCTGCAAAAGGTAAAAGACAAATTGGACACAAATCAGATATAAAAGCGATTTAGAAGAACCGATCGCTAGCACAAGTAAAGCAACCATGCAGCACTTAATCACGCCATGGGAGATCTCACCTCCACCTAAGCTGGTACAGAAAACTAGCTCGAGAGGTAAGCGTTCAGAAGCGACAATTCTTACAACATCACCATATAAGGCAGCGTTGGAAGTAAGCATCAAAAATGCTGAAAACCGTAAAAAGAAGAAAAGCGTGAAGCGGGCATTAATGCCGGGTAGAGTAGCTGGGAAAATACAACGGTTAAAGCAGACTAGAAAAAGTGCATCAAGCGAGTCGGATAAAAGTCTGATATTACCCTGTTCAGACAAGGAGGAAGTCATGACTTGGACTCCATGCTTGCAATGTGACTTAGTTGGGCACATATCAAATGCCTCCCTAAACGTCAGGCAATATTCGTTTGCTAGTCTTGTGAATGACTTTTCAAATATTTTACTATGTATACCAACTATTATATATCACATTACCACCCCATTTTTACAAACCGACTTTTTCGACTTTTTATAGTTTTAAACAAATATCTTCCTCAAAACTGAACAAAATGCAATACTATTTCGGAATATGTTGGGAAATGCCTGAACCTATCGCATTAATAGAAATTATACTAGTTTCCTCTTCAAAATGTTGAATAGTCATCGAAAAAAGTATGCCTATATCACAATACCCTAAATTACTCTATATAATACCTGTAGTAAAAAAAATTCGTTTACCTATTTATTACAGTTACCAAACTTTTGAAAAAATCCCAAAACAGTTTAGTAAAATACATACATATATATATATACATAACCACATATGTAAATATAATTAAAAACTCAGCTCAATGCCTATTCTTGCTCAGCTTTGTGTATTCAAGCACACCTTTTCCAGCAACACCGCTTATTTCAAGTATTTACTTGCAAACATTTTTGGGCAGTATTCCTCTGTTTTATAAAACAGTAAGCAGGATTACAATAAAGAAATAAGCAGAGGCAAATTGCAGGTATGAGACGCAGAAACAACAAAAAACACATAGAAGAAAAAAACAATAGGGGTATTCTCTTGCTCTTGCAAAACCCTAGCACGGTGCAAGAATTGCTGATTTTTCCACCTTATGCAACGGCACAACAAGAAGCACACGCAGAAAAATATTTGCAAGGCCTGTAAAATATGTCAGACCAAAATCCATGTTTATTTGCCTGCAATGTCACTCGAAAATATAATTTCAACCGTGTCTTTGCTGTCATTTTACTTGAATATATATTTTGACTTTAAATTGTTGAGGAAGGTAAATTTTAATTAGATTTTATAATTTCTATTTAAATTATAAAGATTTGTAACAGTTCTTTTGTTTAGAATGAATGCAGAAGGTGCGCCAATTCACAATAGCCATGCATAATAGTCATTTACAATAAATTGACCGAATCAGCCGTTGATGTATCACTAGATTCTGCAATGGGTGCTATCGTGCCCTTGTATACTTCGGTATAGGATTTTTGCAATCTGCAATCTTGCAAGAGCATATAAAACAGACACACTTATATACAAACATACGCCATACAATTTGCTAATGCTATACCTTATCTACATTGGGTCAATTAGATATGAAACTTATTTAAAACAAATTGAAAATAAAAAAAAGATCCGGAAGAAATGAACAGTTCCACAAATTATAAGAACAAATATGTATATGATTTATTCAAAACTCAAAAAAAAAAAAAACACGATGCTTAACATAAATCAACAATTGAACATACATATACTCGTATATGCAAATTAATAACTCCTGGCAGGGTCGCCAAATAATTATTAGGCCGAGTTCTGGTGGGCAACTGCCTCGTTTTCTTTATTTTCTTTCCTTAAATACAATAGTTTTCTTAAGCCTAGATACAAATATTAATCTTACATTCTAAGAAGTATATATACAATCAACTTAAGATAGACCATATGTTATAAGTGGAAAGGTTCATCTTACAATCAATGAATTACATCTTGGGACCACTTAATGCCCGCCGTATTAGCAAAGTACAATGTTTCAATACGGATCATATGGGTCATAAGTGTCATGTTACATATTTATGACAAATAAAAGATATGTTCAGGTAATATGAACTGGTGGTATTAAGTCCCCCACCTCTAAATTGAAGCGTCTCGATTCAAAAAGGAATAGTGCTTGATCCTTTCCATCATTTGATCTATAGGTTGGGCTTGCTCTTACATTGGAATTCGTTCAATGCTAATTTTAATCTATGTGCTCTTATTCTTTGTATTTACTGTAATTTATCATTTTACTTTTTTTCTTCATATCGGAGTTCTGTTATTTTCTGGATATTTTTAATGTTTTGAAAATGTATTTCCTCCATACTTCAATTTTTTGTGATTGTAATATTAATAACCTTAACTGGATTTGGCAACAATTTCATTGTGAGGGGCTTACGATATCTATAGACTAAATTATTAATTAAATAATTAACGTTAATAGTAAAGTTGTTAGAATTAACAATCTTACCCGATTTTTAAAATATAACAATTTTAAACTATCGTCATCTGAAATAATATCTCTAGTTAAGAGGTTATTTTGGCTCGTCATTTTAATCTCTTTTATTCTTACGATATTAATCAACAGTTTGTTTGTCCAAAGGTTCTTTTACTATTTTATTTAATTCTGAGCTAACTGCGTTAATATTCTGAAACAATTTCCTTTTGTGATTGTTAGTATTATCACTAATAGCTTTAATTTGGTAGTTAAATTTCTTATTAATGTTTTTCTGAACGTTGATTTTTTCAATTGCATTGTGGACATTGATTGCGTTTATTTCTAATTTGCCTTCTATCTCTTGACGGTCTTCATCGTCATATATATATATGTAAATATATTTATGACCTGTCCCTATAATATTAACTAATCGTCTTTTCTCAATTCTATGATGCGGGGTGAGTGTGTACTTATGTCTGAGTTCTAATGTGCTTAATTTTAGCCATTACAAGCGGATTCGGTTCCTTTTTTTTGAGTGTTGTTGTATTTATAAGATATGTAATTCAGTCGCATCTTCCAACCAACTTTACTTTTTGTAGGTTCAGAAGGGAATATCCATTCCCGTGGTTGAGACCCATGATTTCGATTTGAGCTGTGATAAATGGAATCGTTGTATAAATTATGATAATGTATAACATTGTGAACATAAAGAATTTTAAGATTTAATATTATCTTTATGAATTATTCGGTTTCTGTTTTGTATTTTAACTGTATTTCCTAAATCTGCTAACACTACTTGTTTTTTGTATTTGGTGTTTAATTTATTTCTTTCCGCATATATTTTTTCATATGCAATATCTCCTTTTTGATAAATTTTTTGAAGCCTTTTCTTCTTATAATGCTCTAGCGTTTTCTCTTGTGCATTTTGTAACACATTTTTCATATTTTCGTGGGGTTCTTTATTATATAAAATATTGCAAGGTTGTTTATTACTTGTACTTGAATCTATACATGTAAGAAATTTAAGTTTTTGTGCGAAAAAAAATATCTGTACGGAATTGTTTCACTCTTTTTTTAGTATTAGGGCTTCCCCTATTGGAATTAGTTTCGGATGTATGTATTTCATATTTATTACTATTGCATATGCTACAATTTTTTGCATAATGTTTAAATTGTTTTATCATTAAAGGCCAATAATATTTCTGCCTAATTTGTGCCAAATTTTCCCTAAAACTTCTATGCGCTCTATTATGTGTTTGCTCAATTATCGTTTCTTGATCTTCTTTATTACATATATCATTAGAGAATAGTTTAGTATATAGAAATTTTCGTGGGAAATGTCTTCTTCAAAATGTTGTTTTTTTTGTATATAGCACTTCAGGTTTGCAAAATATGCCTGTAACTACTTTTGGATTCATATATTCTTTTAAAACACCAATTATATTTTCTGGTCTGTCATATTCAATTAAAAACCTTTAATATTAAAAGAAGACAGTAATTCTTGCTCCATTATCGGTTACTATCTGTTACTTAAAACGATTCAAAGGTTTTTTTGTTTCATGAATTTGATACTCATCTCTACTTTCTGCGGATTATTGGTTTCTAAAAGTGAATCACTTGAGTCACTCGACTCACATGAACTAGTTAAATTATTTAATACTTGACTCTTGATAATGCGTGGAAAAACTACGTCGTAGAAACTCTCTATCTTTTCATTTTAACATTCGGATTTTTTTTCGGACATTGCAAATGCTAACGGTTGATAATCCGTGTGAATTTTAAATTTTTTGCTGCATAAGGATAATGGCGTAATTTCTTTAATGCCTAAACTATGGCGAATAATTATTTTTCGTTTGTTGAGAAATTTTGTTCGGTAGAGTTTAGTGTCTTTGAAATAAATGTTATTGGCCTTCCTTCTTGGGATAAAACTGCATCTACAGCAACATTAGATGTACCAGTAGTAAAAATTAAATTTTTATCAAAGTTTGGTTCAGCTAATTCAACTTGCTCTTGTAACGCTCTTTTTAGGGCTTAACAAGCAACAACTCCTTCTTGATCAAAATTAATAACTGTTTTTTTGGACATATCGCAGTATTTTACCATTTTCTTCCTTTAAGTGCTTTGTTAGTGGTTTAGCTATTGTTGCATAATTTCCTATAAATTTGTCTAAGTTGTCGCAACGTCTTGAAATATGGGTAATTTTTTATTGTTTCTACTTTTTTGGGATCAGTTTTTATTAACTTATGCTTGGCAACATATCCTAAAAGTTTAACCTCGGTTTCTATAAATTTTGATTTTTCTACATATATTTTCATATGGGCTTCTTCGAGGGTTTGTACTATATATTTCAAATGAGATATATTTATAGTTTTTGAATATACTTTAATGTATACATACATGTATACATACTTGTAAAATATTATTCATTGCAAATGACATTCTTAGGTATTCATATTTTCCGTTATTTACAGAAAATGCTAATTTTTCTATTCGTTTTCTTCAATCAAAATCTGATGAAATCCATAAAACTATTGTAGAAAAGTATTTTGATTCTCCGAAATTAAAAAGCATCACCTCGGTATTAGACATTGGGTACCTGTCGGTTATTGTTTTTTTCATTAATTCATTTATTAAGTCGATGACTAGTCTCAATTTCGGACTACCATCTTCATTTATTCCTTTTTTTTGGAACGACCCAAACGGGAGAATTATGCGTGCTTTTACTATGTCGTATAATCCCTTTTACGAGTAAACTTTCGATTTCCTTATTAACAAAATTATTTGCTGATATGGAATAACTATATTGTTTGGACCATATAGGCTTGCCATCCTCAGTCCTAATTTCTGCTTTAATATTCGTTCTAAAAGGTAAATCCATGTTCACGTTTTTATCAGCTTTATTTATTATTTTAATAACAACCTCTCTTAGCAATAGAATGTTAATATCTTTCGTTTCATTATTATTATACTTACACGTATCAGCAAGTTCCCTAGAAAGTTCAACATTATTTATTTTTAAAATGTTGTTAGCATTTGCTTCATTAATTTTTCTATCCTTAGTATCATTTTTGCTAGTATTATCATTGACGGGTGCCTCAGGACTTTTTCAAGGGAAAAAAAAGACTTCCTTGGTAAATTTATTTCTCAAATCTGGATTGAGTAATTTTATTCGGACCTTTTGTACATTATAGAGCACGCTTTTGACAATGTAAGGTAATTTTTTCATGCAGAAATATTGAGGCATAAGCCGGTAACAGTGCTTTCCCCAGAACATCTTGAGAAAAAAAGAAATTTGCGGTGTTCACTATAACTCGGCCGGATCGATTGATCGATCCACTTCCATCGGATCTGGGTGATTGGAATACATTTGTTATGAATTATTATTCGTTTGGGGGTACCTTAAGTTATTCTGAAAATTCGGTTGTCTTCGGTTAGCTTGAGGCTGGTTTCGTGAACCAATTTCATGGTTGTTTTTTAGTAAATTGCGAAGCAAATTGTGATCGTATTTGATATGAATGAAGTTCTTGTGCCTTAGCAAGAGCATTTGGCTAATTGGTAAGTGTAAATGTAAATAGTATTTGGTTTAGGGGTAACTTAAAGCAGTTATAAAAGTTCTTAACGCAAATATTGCTTCTAAATTCAGAACTGTGCCATGATTAGTTAACATATCATTGGCATTACCTACAATCTTATTGTCTCAACGTTCTTGCCACTTACACCTAACCCTATCAACTAGAAGCCTCTTGCTCCCTAGATATCCCTCCCTCTCCACATCATCCTCGGAAATCCAGTCATTCCACAGCAATGACACACTCAAGCCTCTTCTTAACCTGAATGCAACAGCACGCTGTATGACAATCAGGTCAAGAGGGGGTGCACCTAACAAAAAATGCATAGAATCCGTTGAGACGGTGCGACATACAGGCATCAGACAATCTGGCCTTAAACAGCATTGTCACCGTTTTTTCCCTCGATATGTTCACCCGACACCTACCCCCCACATTTTACCGATCTCTAAGAGATCTCCTCCCGCCCTCTCTAGTTCAGACCGCGAGCGGCCTTCGACCATAAGAAGAAGGTCGTTAGCATACGCACAACACTTACAGAGTGGCTCGAGCTGCCCATGCAGAGTGTCCACCACAAGGTTCCAAATATATGGACCTCAGATGGAACCCTGCGGACAGCCACGAACCACTCCAATCTCCACACTCCCATTCATGCCGACAAAGGAGGCCTTTCTGTCCGAAAAATAACTCCGTCAAAGCGTAATTTCCTGACAGCCAAGCTCCTCCAGCTGCTGCACCGCTCGATCCCAGCTTAGGTAATCAAACGCCCCACTGAAGTCAACAAATATGCCAAGGACATACTTGTTGACATTCTCCCTAACAAAGTTCTGAACATAAAACCACGCATCCTCTATGCTGCGTCCTTTCCTGAACCCAAACTGCCTATCCGGCTATACCACTCGCGTAGAAAGTATCCCTCCCAAACGCACTTATTAAAAATCGCCTCCAGGTATTCCGGAACTTCCATCAGCTTTTATAAATTTCTCCGTTTAAACCATCAAAACCTGGGGACCGTTTAGACCTAACCAGGACAAAGGCGTACCCCAACTCCCCATCATCTAATGGAGGGACAGGCACCTCTTTTGCGTGAGGTACCTGCATCTCCGACCTAGGAAAGAACGCACCCTACAGAATATCGCACACTCTTTCCACGACGATAACAAAATGTCACCGACGCGAAGAGAGGTGACATCCTCCCTCCTACGACCCTGGAAGACCCTATAGACCTGACCCCAATGTCGTTCCTATTCTCTCTGGAAAACTCCTCCAATCCTCCTCCTTAATTTTCACTAACATCTCCTTATACTCCCTATCCGCACAACTAAATTCATACCTAAGCTGGGAAAGCCTATCACAATTGGACTGTCGGGCGCGTCGAAACTTTCGCCTCAATCGCCTGACAGTCCTCCTTTTCAACGTTAACTCACGCGTCCACCATTAAATCTTACTAGTCTTATGACTTTCTTCTTCTTTTTAGACACCGCTTACGTGATTATAGCCGAGTTAACAACTGCGCGCCAGTCGGTTCTTCTTTTAGCTACGTGGCGCCAATTGGATACTTCAAACGTAGCCAGGTCCTTCTCCACTTGGTCTTTCCAACGGAGTGGAGGTCTTCTTCTCCCTCTGCTTCTCCAGGCGGGTACAGCGTCGAATACTTTCAGAGCTGGAGTGTTTTCGTCCATTTGGACAACGTGACCTAGCCAGCGTAGCCGCTGTCTTTTAATTTGCCGAGCTATGTCAATGTCGTCGTATACCTCGTACAGCTCATCGTTCCATCGAATAAGATATTCGCCGTGGTCACTGCGCAAAGGACCATAAATCTTTCGCAGAACTTTTTTTTTTCTCTCGAAATTTCGCAACGTTGACTCATCACTTGTTGTCTTCGTCCAAGCCTCGGCAGACTAACATTGTTGGTGCTATTTACACTAGTTCGAAAATATACGAAACTAAATATCTACAACTTCAAATTTATGACTGTCAACAGTGACGTGACAGTCGACGACTGTTTGTTTGATGTCAGGGAATATTTCGTCAAGCCCTCGTGCACTGCCAGACCCATTTGTTTTGCTTCCTTGTTCAGTCTCAGAACTAACAGCGCGGCATAAGCCAGCAGCTGTACACTTTTATAAAAGATTGTACCTGCTCGATTAAGTTCTGCAACTGGCATTATTTCTTCCAGCAGCAGGTTGAAGAAGTCGCACGATAGGGAGTCGCCTTGTCTGAAACCTCGTTTGGCATCGAACGGGTCGGAAAGGTTCTCCCCGATCCTGAAGGAGCTTCTGGTGTTGATCAACGTCAGTTTACACAGCCGTATTAGTTAGTTATTTTTAGAGGCAACTTCTTTTCGTGCTGTCGAAAGCAACTTGGAAGTCGACGAAGAGGTGGTGTGTATCGATTCTCCTTTCACGGGTCTTTTCCAAAATTTGGCGCATGGTGAATATCTGGTCGGTTGTTGATTTGCCAGGTATAAAGCCACACTGATAAGGTCCAATCAGTTTTTTGACGGTGGGCTTAAATCTTTCACACAATACGCTCTATAGAACCTTATGCGTGATGTTAAGGAGGCTTATCCCTCTCTCCCTTTTTATGGATTAGGCAGAGCACACTTAAACTTAAATTACAATCGTTGGGCATGCTTTCGTCTGACCATATTTTGCAAAGAAGCTGATGCATGCTCCTTCTCAGTTCTTCGCCGTCGTGTTTGAATAGCTCGGCCGGTAATCCATCGGCCCCTGCTGCTTTTTGTTCTTCAGACGGAAGAGAAGAGTTCCCTCCATAATTTAAGTATGCTTTGGGCATCGGTGACTAGATCACCTTTGGGGGTTCTCCAAGAGTATGCTCCGGTCGTGAAACCTTCTGTAAGTCGCTGCATCTTTTCGTAGAATTTTCGAGCATTACTCCTGTCAGCCAGCTTATCAAGCTCTTCGTACTCACGCATTTCGGCCTCTTTCTTTTTCTGTCTACAAATGCGTCTCGCTTCCCTCTTCAACTCTCGGTATCTACCTCATCTCGCACGTGTTATGGTCGATCGTAACGTTGCGAGGTAGGCAGTCTGTTTTCTCTCCGCTGCGACACGACACTCCTCGTCGTACCAGCTGTTCTTTTGCATTTTCCAAAAACTAATGGTTTCGGCTGCATCTGTACGTAAGGGGCTTGAAATGCCGTCCCACAGCTCTCTTATACCGAATTGTTGACGAGTGCTCTCAGAGAGCAGGAGTGCAAGTCGACTAGAAAATCGTTCGGTTATCTGTTGTGATTGCAGCTTCTCGACGTCGAACTTTCCTTGTGATGTTAGCACCTCGGAGAGCACGCACATCTAAAACACTGGAGACGTGTCTTCTGTCTATCACAACATGATCGATTTGGTTGGTGGTTTTTCGATCCGCAGACAGTCAGGTGGCTTGATGAAGTTTCTTATGCTGGAATCTCCCATTAGGGGACGTTTCCTCGTGGAGGCTGAATTTACGGACCGTAGTGCCATGTACCTTCTTTGCCCACCCTGGTGTTAAAGTCACCAAGCACGATTTTGACATCGTGGCGAGGGCAGCGCTCACAGGTATGCTCCAAGCGCTCGGGGCGTGGGCGAAAATCAGCGATATGTTGAAGAACTGTAGTAAATGATACAAGGACCTACTCGTCTCTGTCCTCTTCCCGTCCATCGCATTTCTTGGGCGGCGGTGATGTCAGCCTTCACTCTAACGAGGACATCAACCAGCTGGGCAGCGGAACTTCCCAATTAAGGTTCCGTACATTCCAGGTGCATGCCGTCAATTCGTAGTCCTTATTTCGTTTGCCATGGTCGTCATCAAAAGGGGGGTCACTCATCTGAGGCTTGTTGTTCCTTTCCATTGGGGGTGTTTTTTTACGTGGCGGTACCCACACCCAGCGCACAACCCTATGTAGAGGATGTTTCGCCTTCTCACTTTAGCTCGTCTTTAAAAGGATGTTCTTAGGTTACCCAGAGGATACTTGGTCAAAGACCGGAACACACACCTCCTAAATACCCTATCATTTAACTCCCAAACTACCCCATATAGACGGACAATTTGCTCGTCCACCCCCAACTCCCCAAGCTCACTAAACGGTACACAAGATACCGCTTCTCTAACCGAGAGTCCATATTGGTTCTAGTAATAACCAGTGGTACGCCATCGCTGCAATGGGCTCTCATAAGGCAAGGAAGGGGATTGAGGGGTAACCATAATTTGAATCAAATTATGATCACTCAATCATATTAATCCCCACCCTCCGTTAACCACCCATCTAACGCTGAAAGGCCTACTTGCTGCCTCATTCATAAACGTCATGTTAATGTCGCTCACGCCCCAGGGCCCATCGAATATATACCATTCGCTCGGCTCATTCAAAATGTGGAGGCTGTTAGCCACCACCCATTTGCTTAATTCCTCGGCTTTGGTATCCAGACGAATGCGGATACCTTGCTAAACCACATCGAGGATGAGGCATTCGCATCCAGCCCTAGGATAAATGGGCTACTACTACTCGCAAGTAGTACGCAATGGTAGCGTGGATTATTCACAACTATTGCGGCGTTAGCTCTAAAGTCCGAGAAGACCTCAAAACCCCTCACCATCTACCATGCAACCCCATAACTCGCATATCACGGTATGTGAGCTCTGACAGTTAATCTGGATGATCCCACCCTTCAGTGCCTGGCGAGGGCGCGCTCAACAGTGCCACAATACATCGGGCAGACAGTTGACATCATAAGATGCCCAGCTGGCCCACCCTTAAACTTACAGTTGCGGCAATGTGATAATTGATTAGCAATTGACTTCTTCATAAGAATTCTTCATGAGGGATCTCCGTGTGGACCCCTTGGACCACCACCCGACCACCCAACTTCCGGTTGACAGAAACATCCAACCCCACCTCCCAGAATTTCTTTGACCACTTTTTGAATAACCTCCTTAGAATCCACCGGTGCGATTGCTTCCAGCACAGGTGATGGAGATGCAGGCATCGGTGCCCCGCATGTGTAACAGCTTTCAGCGCTGGCCACATTGGCACTCCCGCCACAACTCCCGCTCACTTCCACCCTCTTGACGCGGCGACCTCAAACGCGCCTTACTCCGCGGTGGAGACCTTACCGTCGCTCCCATCGCTTGCCCCTCGTCACCCGACGTGGAATCATCCCCGACTGTAGATGCGGCAAGTTCCCCGCTTCCAGCGAGGGTCTTCGTCCTCCTGTTCCGTCCAGGAGGCATCTCCCTTCCCATCTACCTTCTCAGTCGAACCGCTGGCGTACCACTAACGCAGAAAGCTCTTGGTCAGAAAGATTCTGAAGCAGCTGCTCTTCAGGTACTTGCGTCTAAATACGCTAAAAAATGCGTCACGCGCAGGTCCGCTCAGTAAAAGCGACCACTCAAGCGGTCGATTATCGCGTGTTCGCAGTCTCCAACGCTGAACAGATGCTTGCACTCTTTGGGCAATCCTCTCCAGATCCTCCTGGCATTGACCCAACTTAACGCCAGATGCTCAGCACAGAACTACTGTCAGGTAGTCCAGTCAGCAAGAATGCCAACAACACGGTGCTGCACAGGAATTGTGCGAAGCTTCCGCCAATAACAGCATATGGTAGTAATAATAAAATCACTTACCGCTATATTATTCCGATTCAGTACACAAAAATGCACAAAATTGTACAAAAATGTGTACCCGCACAAATCACTATCGGTAATAACCCTCGCACCCAACGATCGCACAGACAATTTCATTGACCGTTAAGGTTAAATTTCTTTTTGCATAAATCTATTGTAATAAGTTCCTATTGATTTGAATTAAAAATATTTAAATAGCATATATTTTGTTGCCAGTCTGTATTTCAATCTTTTTATTTTGATCCTTTCTAGGAAAATATACTCTTTTATTCTGAAGGGTCTGGAGTTCAGTATCGCAGAATTAAGTTTATATTATAAACCTGAGGGTCCCCTTGCGGTAGTGAATCGCGGTTTTAAAAATATTTTATTATTTGACTGGTCGAGCTTTCATCTAAAATTTTTAAGATTTAATTTAATATGACTTGTAAGTATTTGATATACTAATACAATGTATCTTATTAAGATAGGATTGTATTTTTTTTTTAACATGGACTGTTGTGAGTGACATGATTATTATTTTTATAATACTCACAGTAAACATTTTGTACTTAATACTAGAGGAATTATTTCCCATGCAATTAATGAATATAAGAGCTACTGCTGCTGCTGTTGAAGATGTTGTTGTTGTTAGTGAGGTTGCTACCTTTGAAATTTGTTACTGCTATTTCTGCTGCTGCTTTTACTACTACTGCTGTTGTTGATGTTAATGAAGTTGCTTTTGTAGTTTTATCATATAAAGTTTTTACACTAATTTTAGTGATGTACTATGTGTATATTGAACTACAAACGTTTCTTTGTCTGTTTGCCTTATGGTTTGTGTACAAAATTTTTTTATCTGTTAATGTTTTTTGTTGTTTTATACTTTTCTTCACACAGGGTTTATATACAGAGTTTGTTTTTTTTTTTTTTTTTTTGTTATACTCTTTGGTCTGCGGGAGAATTAGTTGAGTTTCCGGGCACGATCGCCAATTAATTACACTGGTTTACAACAAAAATGTTTCATGAACGCCACTATCCAATTTGTATGTGAAATCGCTCGCTGATTTCAAAAATCGAATAAAGATTTTTTTATGGATACGTTTTTGAGATATTTGCAATTTACCGTTATTCGACCAAAAAAAAAGGCGTCTTCCTTTAATCATGTATATCTCACTGACCAGTTGAGCAATCTTACTGCAAATTATAGAAAATAAAAGTGAATAAAATTTCCTAAAAATATTGTCTACTCCATTTTTCCATAGGCCTTATAATTTCTGAGAAATTGATTAATCACTTCGTGTTTTAAAATTTTTTTATGAAAAAATTAAAAAAAAAAGAAACTTGGGCAAGGAAAAAATTTTAAAGCAAAAGATATTTTTTAAATTTTTTTTATTTTATATGAAATCCTGTTTCTTTATAAAAAACTAAGCTACCAACGAACAAAATCCATGGATAAATAGGAAAGTTGTACATGATCAAATAAATATATCCAAGTCGCGCAAAGTCAATGTATACGTATATGCGTATGTAGTGTGTAAAGTAGGGGTGGGATATCTAGCTATGCGCTGTTTCTGTTAAGTAAAAAGTAAATTTTGATGTCGTTTTTAGTTTTTATAAACTCATTTATTTATATATTAGTAATATATATTAAAACAATGTGTTATTTTTGTCTTAAGTTGATGTTCTTACATTATAGTCGAAATGATTATGTGTTTTGTTTTGTCGTTTATTTAGTTTAGGATCGGTTTCTCTTATGAGAAACCAACAGTAGTCACCCATCATACCGACGTCTCAGAAACCTTGGTATCGATTCTCAATTAATTTCATTTGCTGGTGAAACCTTTCGCCATGCTCGTCACTTTCGTCTCCGAGATTTGCCGAAAAAAAACTTAAATGCGAATGCAGAAAATGAAATTTAAAAGACATATTTACGCCTGGAGAAAAAAGGAAATGTAAGTAAATAAATTATAAAATATATAAATTTATATCATTCAATTAAATAAGTTTTGTATAATCACCCATTTCTGCATAATTTTTGATTAAGTCGCTCACTATCTTCCCGTAGTTTGGACTTTTGTGTTTACCGAGAAAAAAAGAAACGACCATTTCGAAGAAATCCCACGCTGCTGCCTCAACTGGTGACAATAGTCCTTTGAATTGGTCATTATTTATCAACTTTTTTATTTGGGGTCCAACAAATATACCTTCTTTTATCTTGGCCCGGGAAATATTTGGAAAAAATTTTGCAAATAATTGAATGCTTTGCCTTCTTTGTCCAACGCCTTAACAAAATTTTTAATGAGGCCGAGCTTGATGTGCAATGGTGGAAGAATGATTTTTTCCTTCTTTACAAGTGGGTCGTAATTGATATTATTCACACCAATTGTAAATTCAACTCTTTCCGGCCAATCCTTAATGCAATAGTAATCTTTACGAGCTCGGCTATAACACTTGCAGAGAGAGCAGCAGTGTTTTGCGTAGCCACTTTGTAGACCGCATAACATTCCAACGACTTTAAGATCGGCACATTTTTCCAATCATGCTTTTCATATTTGATGAATTTTAACAATTTCTCCATTACCTCGTATGTTTCCTTCGTGTTTACTGCATGCGCGATCGGGATCGAGGCTCTTTGTTGCCATTATGCAGTAATACGGCCTTCAAGCTCAGTTTATTGCTGTCTATGAACAATCGCCACTCCTCGGAACATATGGTTCAAACTCTTTGAATAATCCTGGAATGTCTTTGCAATAGCATACATTGTCTTCCTTCATATAGTGTTTGGCAAATGGTTCGTGACGATTTCTATAATATGTCACCTTAACATGGGGTGACACGAATTGAAATTGTTGCATACGAGAGGCATGTAGCTCATATTTTTCTTTGGATAATTCCAAATCTCTAATCCAATCGTTTAGTTGCGCTTGTGATAGAACGTTTCTCTCGTTTTCCATTAAAAATTCATTACAACTTGATTTCCCATATACAAATGATCTTTCAGATACTGCTGTTGACAACGAAACTGGATACGCAACTTCAGCTGAATGTGGAACTTGCAATGAAACGGTAGGTACGTTAGCATAAATCACTTTTCTTGATTTTCCAAAGCCAAGTTCTTTTGTCATACAAATATAACAATCTTCTGAGTAGCATGTAGATTCTCGCCATATCATTGGTACATTAAATTTCATGTATCGCCTGAAAAAGAAAAAAATTAAAAATTACTATTAAATAAAAAGAAGCATAGTTTCATAATTTTAATGCGTACTTTGTTGATCCTGATTCCCATTGAACCAATATTATTCGACACAAAGACCACAAAATATTCAGAGTCCATGGTTTATCAATATTTTTAGGCTCAATACCAAAATATTTTGAATAAATAGATTGGATCGAATCTCTAAACTGCCTCCGATGCCGTACAAGAGTATATTTACCGCATATGTAACAGAACATATCCGGATCGTTGGTACTCTCAAATTCTCGCGTACGTTTACTCATTTTATTTTTAAAAATAGCTCACGGTTTCTTATATTGTAATTATAAACTGGAACCGGCGAGCCTTACAGATATTATGAACTTTCAAGGGACATTTATCCTTATATATAACTTGATCGTGAAAAAAAAAAGGCAAAACCTACCTAAACAAAAAAGTTCCTTCATATTAACAAGCCGGGAAAAGAAAATACTACCTGCTGTTGATGTTGGCCTTAAAAAAATTAATGAATTTACCAAGATATGTGTGTGTGCATGTAGGTATGCTTGTTTGAATTAAATTCATTTGCATTAGGAATTTTCCGCAGCTAATTACCCTTCGAAAATCTGCCTGTATACCTACACACATGTTAAGCAAATTAACATGACTACAGGGGTTTCGAACCTGACACCTCTTGCTTTCGATGCAAACTACCTACTACAACAGTTTTTGAGTATTACTCTTCTAAAAGTATTATTTGATTTTCTTTAAACGAATAGCGTTATCAGTTTATTCTAATGATATTCGAAAACAATCCTACCCCTACTTTACACACTACATACGCATATACGTATACCTTGACTTTGCGCGACTTGGATATATTTATTTGATCATGTACAACTTTCCTATTTATCCATGGATTTTGTTCGTTGGTAGCTTAGATTTTATAAAGAAACAGGACTTCACATAAAATAAAAAAATTAAAAATATCTTTTCTTTTAAAATTTTTTCCTTGCCAATTTTTTTTTTGTTTTAATTTTCCATAAAAAAATTTAAAAACACGAAGTGATTAATCAACCTTTTTTATGGTCGAATAACGGTAATTGCAAATATCTCAAAAACGTATCCATAAAAAAAAAATTTACTCGATTTTCGAAATCAGCGAGCCATTTCACATACAAATTGGATAGTGGCATCCGTGGAACAAAAAACAAATTCAAATTTGTTATCCAGTGTTATTAGGCCGAATCTTGTTGGGCAACCCCTCGTTTTCTTTATTTTCTTTTCTTAAATACAATAATTTTCTTAAGCCTAAATACAAATATTAATCTTACATTCTAAGAGGTATATCTACAATCCACTTAAAATAGACCATATGTTGTAGGTGGAAATGTTCATCTTACAATCTATGAATTACATCTTGGGACCACTTAAGGCGGACCGTATTAGCAAAGTTCAATGTTTCAATACGGATCATATGAGTCGTAAGTGTCATGTTACATATTTATGACAAATAAAAGATATGTTCATGTAACATGAACTGGTGGTATTAACTTGCCCACATATTTACTATTCAAAGTCTACATTGGCAATTATCCGGCAATACCTCTTGTTCTTTGTCAAACAAAAACAAGCAGGATAGCTTACAAAAAGCGAATTGATCTCTTCAGCGAGCTCCCAATTGCACAAAGTGGGTCTTTTCCAAGATTTGGCGCATCGTGAATATCTGATCGGTTGTTGATTTACCAGGTCTAAGGCCACACTGATAAGGTCCAATCAGTTTGTTGACGGTGGGCTTTAATCTTTCACACAATACGCTCGACAGAACCTTATATGCGATGTTGAGGAGGCTAATCCCACGGTAGTTGGCGCAGATTGTGGGGTCTCCTTTTTTGTGGATTGGGCATAGCACACTTAAATTCCAATCGTTGGGCATACTTTCGTCCGACCATAT
The DNA here is from genome assembly GCA_027475135.1 of Bactrocera correcta. NCBI lineage: Eukaryota > Metazoa > Arthropoda > Insecta > Diptera > Tephritidae > Bactrocera > Bactrocera correcta. Next base: position 157,781,392 of record CM050325.1, read on the forward strand.
TTTGCAATGAAGCTGATGCATGCACCTTATCAGCTCTTCGCCGCCGTGTTTGAATAGCTCGGCCGGCAATCCATCGGCCCCTGCCGCTTTGTTGTTTTTCAGGCGGGCAATTGTTATTCGAACTTCTTCATGGTCGGGCAATAGAACGTCTGCTCCATCGTCATCGATTGGGGTATCGGGTTCGCTTTCTCCTGGTGTTGTGCGTTCACTGCCATTCAGCAGGCTGGAGAAGTGTTCCCTCCATAATTTAAGTATGCTCTGGGCATCGGTGGCTAGATCACCTTGGGGGTTCTACAAGAGTATGCTCCGGTCTTGAAACCTTCTGTAAGCCGCCGCATCTTTTCGTAGAATTTTCGAGCATTACCCCTGTCGGCCAGCTTATCAAGCTCTTCGTACTCACGCATTTCGGCCTCTTTCTTTTTCTGTCTACAAATGCCTCTCGCTTCCCTCTTCAACTCTCGGTATCTATCCCATCCCGCACGTGTTGTGGTCGATCGTAACGTTGCGAGGTAGGCAGCCTGTTTTCTCTCCGCTGCGACACGGCACTCCTCGTCGTACCAGCTGTTCTTTTGCACTTTCCGAAAACCAATGGTTTCGGTTGCAGCTGTACGTAAGGAGTTTGAAATGCCGTCCCACAGTTCCCTTATACCGAGTTGTTGCCGAGTGCTCTCAGAGAGCAGGAGTGCAAGCCGAGTAGAAAAACGTTCGGCTGTCTGTTGTGATTGCAGCTTCTCGACGTCGAACCATCCTTGTGTTTGTTGGCGTGCGTTTTTTGCTGCACAGAGGCGGGTGCGAATTTTGGCTGCAACAATATAGTGGTCCGAGTCGATGTTAGGACCTCGGCGCGCACGCACATCTAAAACACTGGAGACGTGTCTTCCGTCTATCACAACATGATCGATCTGGTTGGTGGTTTTTCGATCAGGAGACAGCCAGGTAGCTTGATGTATCTTCTTACGCTGGAATCTAGTACTACAGATAACCATATTTCGGGCCCCGGCGAAGACGATCAGCCTCAGCCCATTTGGAGATGTTTCCTCGTGGAGGCTGAATTTACCGACCGTAGTGCCAAAGATACCTTCTTTGCCCACCCTGGCATTGAAGTCGCCAAGCACGATTTTGACATCGTGGCGGGGGCATCTCTCATAAGTGCGCTCCAAGCACTCATAAAAGGCATCTTTGGTCACATCGTCCTTCTCTTCCGTCGGGGCGTGGGCGCAAATCAGCGATATGTTGTAGAACCTCGCTTTGATGCGGATTGTGGCTAGACGTTCATTCTCCAGAGTGAATGATAGTACTCGGCGACGGAGTCTCTCTCCCACCACGAATCCAACACCAAACTTGCGCTCCTTTATATGGCCACTGTAGTAAATGTCACAAGGACCTACTCGTCTCTGGCCCTGTCCCGTCCATCGCATTTCTTGGACGGCGGTGATGTCAGCCTTTATCTTTACGAGGACATCTACCAGCTGGGCAGCGGCACTTTCCCAATTAAGGGACCGGACATTCCAGGTGCATGCCCTCAAATCATAGTCCTTATTTCGTTTGCCATGGTCGTCATCAAAAGGGGGGGCTCTCATCCGAGGCTGTTTTTTTCCTTTCATTGGGGGTGTTTTTTTACGTGGCGGGTCCCAAACCCAGCGCACAACCCTATGCAGGGGTGTTTCGCCTTCTCACTTTAGCTCGCCTTCAAACGGATGTTCTTAGGCTACCCAGAGGATACTTGGTCAAAGACCGGAAGTCGTGAGCTGCTTGAGTCATATGTAAAAGAATCGTTTCTGGCCACTCCCAAGTGAATGGCGATCAGAAAACTTTCCTCACTTGCGTGAACTTCTACACATGACTCAATCCGTAAACAGTGTTAATAAATTAAAAGTGCGTATATTCTCAAACTTAAAACTAAAAGAAAATAAATAAATAATATTATTTTGCAAATATGGTTAATAATGATACTAATCAAAAGTATCCCCAAACAGGTTGCGAAATTTATTTCAGAAAGTGACAGTTTTACAAAATACTGCACTAGATTTGCCTCTTCATCAATTCACGAAAACTCTGAATCGTTAAAGGGAAATAAAGATCCAAAATCTTAAAAGTTTTTGGTCTCCCCTCCGTCGACGCCATTCTAGAATCTGAGAATTCATACTTGCCACAAAATTTTAAATCATCGGTTTACGATATTTACGAAAATTGCTTAGACCCGTACGAAGAAACAAAAGCTATGATCTCCGATCAACTAAAGCTAATAAAAGCAATTGCTCCTACTCCCCACAGTAGAGTAGAGCTACTTCAAATAGATAATCAAAAGGCAAGTTCAGGCATCCACCTCGAAACATTCATTTCATTCAGAAACATTTTATTATTTATAATAAAGAATGGTCGTCCTTCCGGGACATGTTTACAGCCGTTTACATCAACCATCCAAAATTATCATAAGCACAAAACTCTTCGCATTAAAATACGATAATTTCAATTTGGCTTGGAAAGCTCTAAAAGCTAGATACGAAAACGAAAGAGTAATCGTCGATAAACAAGTAACGACACTAATGAAATTGCCGAAAAGAAACAACTGTAGAATTCATCAAATTATTTGTCGGTTCTATCGACACTAAATATTCCCACAGGCTGGTAAACATATGTATGTACCGTAGTATTACCAGAAAATTCGTTACTTTTGTGGAAGCAATCGTTCCCATCAAGAAGAAGAAGCCCAATGTGTTAACAAATGCAGGATTTCTTAATTACTCAATAAGAAATTGCGGAAAGAGTAGAAGACAAAATAATCAAAACTAAGAACACGACCAAAATAGAAGCTTCAATAGACCCCAAGCTAAAAACAACAAAATTTAAACAAAAGCTTTTACAAAACACAAACGTTCACATCCGAACAAAGAAAATAAACGTCATGCCAATTAATAAGCTTATAGTATATCTTGCGAGAAAGAAAAACTTAAAATTTAACGAACGAAATAATTTTGTCAGATCAAAAAGACTTTGCACAAATTGTGTGTCACATGCTCATACATATACAAATTGCAAATGCAAATTTAAACGCTCATATGTCCAGCTCATTCCAAAGAAGCGCTTACACAAAGAACCACGGGTTTAATTGTAAAAGCAAATCCCGAAATCTACAATTCTAAAAATTGCCAAAAGACACCATGTTGCTCAAAGGCACAAAAAGCTCAAATGGTGCACAGCGAAACACAAAGTGGACTAGTTACGGAACCAATTACCAACATGACAACTCATGTTGAGAAAATATCAGAACAATACCTTAATTCACAATTAAGGAAATTTCAAGAGATAGGAAAACTTCCCCCAATATTAAATAAAACTCTAGGAGATCAGTATTTCAAGGGCTTCTTTAAAGCCACAACTACTCGATCAAATAATGGCCGATACGTCGTACAGCTACCACTAGAGCCACAATACTCCACATATTGGTATGAAAAACAAAGTCAGAGTTACATCTAATCCCTATATTTTAAGTACATACAACTTTTCTTCCCCGCAGGATGGCTTTCGCCAATAATGACAAAAAGAAACAAATTCCGAAAAAAATCCTAGAGCGGTGTCGGGCTACTACTATCCAAATTAGTGCATGCGCTCATAAATATTGCTCATAATAAAATTATCCAAAAGATCGAATCATATTGGCGTCTACACAAGTACTCCTCACATTGGTGATTAATGGGATTCCAAGCATTAATTAATTATAAAGAATTCTCAACTACGGGTCGAAACCGTTCTCCTTTCAAAACACTCTATCGCAAGATCCCTCTAATTTTATAGTCCTTACTCCTGGTCTAAGGAGTCCCCATTGTGGCCACATCTGAGACAGGCGTAAAACTACTATTCTTTGTAAGCCGATAATAGAAAAAAGGCATATAATAAACAACCGGTATACCATACCGATATAATAACATATTGTAAATAACCGCTGACAAAATAAATAAAAGCAAACCATTTTCTTACTAAGTCGTCAAACACGCAAAAGGAAATTATTACCTCAAGCACTACCTCTTACATCCAATTCCACTTTATATTAAAACCAAAATCTCTTCTTACAGCTACTACTGCGCCCTCGTCTACTCCACCGAGAGTAAGCTGAATTACATGTACCAGCTTATACATAATACCAGGCAAAATATTCGCCTCGGCGGCCCATGATGTTTAAATGAGTTAAGCATCCACCCACTCTACCCTAACAAGACACAGCCTACATACCACAGCCGAGGAAACCATAGCTCTACACAACATCAACACAACTCACCACACCTGTACACCAACCCACTAAACAAAAAGGATGGACAGCGGCAGGGATGGGCACATTTTTGGCTCGCAAAGTTAGCAAAGTACGCACGAGGACTAGATGAAGGGAATATCAGTTTACGGAGGGAAGGGCATAAGAAGTTGCGAAAAAAATCAATTACATTCCCCCGTAACTTAATGTTCATCGCAGAATCAGGAATAAAGGCTCCAGTGTGAGAGCGCTTCAAAATTTGCGTTTTTTATAACATTTTCCATTATGTCCAGATTGATCAAAATAATAATTTTTGGGCATTTAACAACCCAACACCCAACATTTAGCACGAATAAAAATTATTATATTGTGGTTATCATTAGAACAACTGACTTTTGACCTTTCAATACCCAATAAAAGAATTTAGGCTTGTCAGCTCTCAATCATTAAATGTTTTTAATAATTTTCCATTGAAAATAATACTATGATGCTTAAAAAATTTCAAAAAATTATTTAATTCTCATTGTTTTAAATTTTTTATAAGTGGTCTTGAACGATGCAACAAATCCCTCCGTTTACATATTTTTAGTAAGATTTCAATCTGGCCATCGCTCCTTTTCAATGTACACATTAATTCTAACATTATAATTTTTCATAATATAAATTATCAAAACTGAAAACAAACTATTAAAAATAGTTTATATATTTATAAATAATAGCATTCGATTCTGATTTTAAGTTAGTTTAAGAAAATTTCAAATACATTGAAAACAATTTTTATAATTACTACAGTATATCGGGACTGGCAACCCTGCGTTATGAGAGGGCAATCAGCTGAGTCGTTTCTACCAGTCGTTGGAAATTCTACGGTAAGCGGGCGGTAGAAGAAGGTAGTATTGCGCTCTCATAAGATTCATTTGTGTATGTGCGCATGAAAAAACAGTGGTTCAGAAACTGAAATTATTATAATTTAAATGTGCGAAAATGTTATCAGCGAGTGAAAGCAGTGTTCAAAATTTAAGAAGAAAAATTAATCCATTTAATGGGGAATGGGAAGAAAAGTATTTAAGTAAGGAAAGCTCTGCTATGTATATATATAATAGATCTGCAGTGCTCTATTCTTTTAAAAAATAAGTTTGCGAAAATTTAAGACAGAATTACTTTTTATAAAGATCTTTGTTTAAAAAAATATCCTTGTTTGAACCTTTTTTCTTCGAAAATTATATCTATGTTTGGAAGCATCTACACTTGTGAACAAATTTTTTCAATAATGAAATTAAACAAACATATAAAAAGAAGTAGGTTATCTAATTTAAATCTTGGTACAATAATGCTTATCGCTACAGCAAATGAGATTAAACCAAACACAGAATTTATTATGTCAAATAAACTAAATTAAATGCTGTTATAAAGACATATTAAAAAAATTATTACTAAAATAAAATATTCATTATACTTTTTTTTATTTGCCTTACATTTTAAAAATTTATAGTAGTTACAAAGAAACTTAGAATTGCTAGGCAATTTTACAGTTATTACCCACAGTACAACTTCCCATATATGCGCGAGTTAATTTCTACATTGAGTAAAAATGAGTCAAAAGAATATATTTTGAGCTGCACCGAAATGTGTACTCTTTATTTATACTCTTAAGACTTACTTATTACATCGTTCTTACTTCTATTTATACTAACTAGAATATTTACTTATTACTAGTTGAAAGTTTACTAAGATACAGATTATATTATTTGTTGTTTTGATACTTGTTTGTTTAGGATTGTTTGTTGTAGTGATAGTGTTGATAGGGTTGTTTCTGCATTCTGTTTACTGAAACAAAACGTTGTTTTGGTGTTTGTTACTATTATAAGGAATACGTTCCTTAACTCCCGCGCTCTCATTTGTAAACATGGAGTGGTAAAATACGTTGCTCTCACTTTCCTCTTCATGTTTGCCCGCGATATTCCCCTCACCTAGCCCTCAAAATGTGCACTCGTGCCCGAACGGGTGAACTGTGGGCTAACAGCGGGATAGAAGATACCAGGAATAAAGGGATGTCAAAATTAGCGTTTTTTATAACATTTTCCATTATGGACAGATTTTACACAATAATAATTTTTGGGCATTTATCAACCCAACATTTAGTACGAATATAAAATACTAAATAGCGGTTATTTATTATATGGAGAAACTATTTAAATATTTTTAAAATATATTAGAACAACTGACTTTTTACCTTTCAATACCCAATAAAAGGATTTAAGCTTGTTAGCTCTCAATCATTAAATGCTTTTTAATCAATTCCCATTGAAAATAATACTATGATGTTTCAAATTACAAAACGTTTCATCAAATACCTTTAAATTTCACAAATTTACATATTTAATTTTCATTGTTTAACATTTTTATAAGTGGTCTTGGACGATGTAACAAATCCCTCCGTTTACATGATTTTTTGGTGAGATTTCAATCTGGCCATCGCTTGTTTCCAATTGTTAAACGGCAAAACCTCGATCAACTGTCAAAGGTTAGGTGGTTTTGACGTTTAGCAATTGCTCTCTCACTTCCAGTGATTAGTTTGCCATATATTGTAAGCAATAAGCTCTCACTTCAGCAGTTTGACATCGCAGTTTTCATTTCTATGAAGATTTCGAAGAGGCAACATATCCCATTTGCACATATACTGACGGCATTTTTATTTCGGCAAACTAATTAGTATTCCATGTATTGTAAGCAATAAGCTATTACTTCAGCAGTTTGACAGCGAAGTTTTCATTTCTATGAGTTTCCACAGGCAATAGGCACGGCAATACAGTTAGGAAGACATAAATGTTATCCTGTCGAGATGCCCCTTTACGCTGTATACTACGCCGCGTCAACATAGATAACTTGATGCGAGACTCTTTGGTTCGAGAGAGAGCTGTGTCGCAATTTTTATAACATTTGCCAATGATGCTACTACATTTTATAAAGAACTCTTGGATATTTTGCAATTTCCATACTACCACAGAGGTACGCATATAGCGCGTTACCGATATTATTTCTGGGTGCTCGGTTCCCCAGTAGGCCTATATCACCAATATAAATATATACATACATAAGCAAAATTGTACTTAAAGTAACAATTCAAAAAAAATTAAAGAAATAGTTAAGTAACAATTTAAAATAAATACAAAAAAAATAAATAAAGTCATATCATAATTCACATGAAAACAATTATTCAAAACACTTATTTTCATCACATATTATCACAAGTATACAATATAAATAATGGTTATTTAATACAAAAGAATTGCACAGTAATTCTCTGTGTCTAAATATAAAACTCAAAATACTCAATTAAAAAAAAAAAAAACAAATACAAAAACTTCTAAAAAGCAATCTGCACCCAGTCTCCAATACAAAATTTAATACAGAATTAAGAATATATTAATATTAAGAGGCAAAAACAAGATTTTAAAAAAGAAAATTAAAACAAAATTGATACAGTTTTACCAGCCTATCCTACAGATGAGAAACACAAAGAATTTTAGTTCTAAAATTGAGCCTGTTAAGATCTCTATTGAAAAACTTTACGAGGAAGAATATTCTCGCCCTGACAAAAAGAGTTAAACAACATTTGAGTCACATCAGAGAAAGGGTCTGACATGCTTCATTCTATCGAATAAAATTTGGCCTACTCCTATTCAGTGACAGGTGGATTCAAATTCTCTATTAAAAATATCTTCTAACTTCTTAATATAATCTAAAAATTTCTGGGGTGGTTTAATTAAATTACACCTGTCAATTTGCCTCTGCTGAATAAAATAAAAATCAGTTGAAACCTCTTCTTCTCCTAAATAAGGTAATGGTTGGGTACAAGTGTGTGTCTTAAAAACTTTTAAATAAAGATAACCGCAAAAGTATGCATAAGCATTTGCTTTAAGAAAATCTACTTCTACATCCTCTAATTCTGCCTGTTGGTCTAACCTTAGCCTATTAAATTCGTATTCTGGTCGAGGTAAGCCCTGAAATTCTTGCCAAGATATATCTTGGACTAAATTATCATTGCACACACTTTGGAGAATTTGGTTTGATAAATCTGGAGAAAAAATGTTCGTTCTGTGTTACCGGCTCACAGATTCCATTTATAACTATGCTTGCATATCGCAATCTCCATGACTTCCTAAACAAATTACAGAACATGTAAGGTGTTATTCTTACACTTCTGCCACCCCCTCTCCTAATCTGTCCAAAATAATGCTCTAAACTATCCTGACAAAGCCGTCTCGTCTGTAGGTGAGTGAAGTCTGGGTATGACAAAAAGCACCACAAACGCTCCAAACAAGATATGTTTGTTTTCCAACCATTTATATAGTTAAAATTATTGGATATATCAGACCCTGCTTAAACTTTTATCCTAATTGTTTTCAAGAGGTCGGCAGCCTCACGAAGAAATTGTGTTTGCTCTGGGGTGCCCGAAAAAACTTGTTTACACGGTAAAATTGCTTCAAAATTCCGACTATTAAATAGGTCAAATAACTTATTTATAAACAAAATATATTCCGTGGTATTGCAAAAAGTAGAAGATGGGGAAGTCAAACGCCACTATAACTGCGAGCATACCGGAAGCGACAGTGTCGCTGAAAACTTGGGTAGCTAGTTTAACACTCATTTTCTGAAAATTTTTGGGAAAAAGGTGCGCATCGGTAAGCTTGGGTGCACACCGGGCAGGATTTTGGGAGTCTTTATTGTAAAAATGTACAATATGTGACCAGCTAACTGGGCGCGATTTCAAGCTAACTCTATTTTTAAAGTTTTCCAAACAATTCCTAACACTCTTTATAAGATGGGGACAATCATAGAAAAAGTATACTACCTTGCCATTTACCTGAAAATAGAGACGCGCTTCAGAAACTACTAAACTCGAGCTAAATTGAGAAAATTCGGCCCCTGATCACAAAAAAAATGGCAAGGTATGAGACCTATATTTTGCAATTGGGTAATGGCCAGAAAAAAAAATATATTTTTTGGCAACATCACCTTTACAGGAATCATGGACAATGAAATAAGTTAGATGATAGGTCCAAGTCTCACCACCCATACCTTGAACCAAAAGAGTCCTTGCACTGGTACCTATTTTACAAGTTCGATTTTCATCGCCATAATCTTCTAATCCTACAATTATATCATATTTTGGCAAGTATTGCATATGACTCTTCAGAGCCATTTCATCACATAAAATGGACAAATATTTTTGTTGAGTTGTAAAGTCCCGGCTTCTCAACTCTAAACACTTGACAGTACTGTTATTACAACCTGGGTTACGGGGCCATTCTGAAACGAACTCATCAAGCTAAGGGAGACAGAAAGTACACACTTAAGGCTAAGGTTTTGAAATAGCTGTCGTATCTACGACCTTTAGGGTGCCTATTATTATTTTTTAAAATATATTCTACTATGGCTCAAATCTGTGGGGGAAGCTGGCTACATAAATGCATAGCAGAATTGAGCCCCTCTTCCGCGTCTCTTAATTGTTTTTTTAAATTTTCATATTTCAGCGAAAGGTCTAACAACTGGTACTGCAAGTAACTAATCTTTCTATCTTTTTCTTCTAATCTAGCCTTCAACTTCCTATTCTCCTCAACCAGTTTGTGGTCTTTATTAGTTACAGCTGTCCAACTCAAATTTGTTTGACTCCCCCTGTCTACAAAGCTTTCATCTTCAAATGATGTTATTAAACTAATGTCTTGATCCGCATGATCAAAGACACTATTCCTCATTTCTATTTGCGCCTCTTCTGCCAACAGATGCGAGCAAATTTAGATCGCTTGTATCGTGACACTGAAGCACGTTCTCTTCCACCAATTGTGGGTAAAAATCGTCTGCTCCCATTTCTGTCGGAGAATTCGGAGCCAAAATTTGGTGACCTTAAAGACTGGGTGCAGGTACAAATGGCAAATGATTGTTAGGTACTGCAAATGTCATCAACTTTTTCTCCATCCTCATTTCTTTGGAGAAATGGCGCTCACAGGCGTACATAAATTTAGGCCTGTTTTGCCCCACACCAAAAAGATTCAGCCAAATTTTAATCTAATAAACAAAATAAATAACCCATAACCTTAAAGCCGTAATTAAAATATTTAATTATTTATTGCTACATGTTTCAACCAGCAAACGCGATTTACAACAACCAACATTTAGCAGCCTAAAACATTTTATTAATTAGTTTAAAACCTAAAACATTACTGTTATAATTACATCGTTCTGCTATTATTTATTTATACAACTATTTAACCACTTATTAACAAATAAATATTAGTTACTACAAAACTTACAAATAAGTATTAAATTTCTTACTTGGCTTCATCCTTTTCCTGATTTGGGAAGTTGAAAAAAGGTTGCTGTCCTCTGCACCCCATTACACATTTTTTTTTATTGCGGAATATTTCCGATAAAACACAAAAATATTTTTGAAAAAATATTCACATAACTTACGCACGCAATGAACTTACGCACTTTTTTTTTACTGTAAAACTGCACTAAATTAATAATTTTAATATTTGTAAAACAATAACAATTAACCACAACCGACTTCAAACGAATTGATTTTGGCAGTTCATTTTACAGGTATTATTCTGGCATCCCGCCTTTTTGACTAACTGCTGATTGACGGCGCCCTGATTGTGTTTTGTTGTCAGCTCAGAAAACAGATCAGGATGCCCTGCCAGCTGACAAGCGAGAGAGCAAGAAAAGAGATTCTGATCAAGTTATCTGTGGCGTCAACACACCATACAATTGGATATTCGCTAGATTTCGTCTCAATTCATCAACAATTTCGCAGTGCGATTAATTAAAATCCGCCGTACCGATTACATTTAGATATATTTGATTTTTTTTTTGTATTTTAAATATAAGGAAAATTAAAGTAAATTGTACAACAAATTACCCGCGTACTTTCGTTTGTATTTTTCACTGCGAAATTAATCAATTTGGTTTTGCAACTTCGACTTGTAATGAAAACAATATATGCAGTTTTTTACGGTTTTACTGCTAGCTTCTCTGGCATTAATTAGCCATATGTGTTTGAGAAGAAATTTTTTCGTGTGTTTTGACGATATCTCATTACTTCATTTGGTGTCAGTGAGTTAATTTTTTTTCTTTACTCTCAATTTGTAATCAAAATTGTGAACATAATTTGTATGTTCGGTAAGTGATAGTTATTAATTTTTTAATTTATTAATTAATTAATAATTAGATTTTTTTGAAGTGTAATGTCGTCCATGCGCACACTTATGCTTCATTTAATCATCCACATCCCGCAATTCCTTTGTGGTAACGTAGTTGTTTTTGTTTTCATTTGTACAATATTATTGTTTCAATGTAGAAGAAAACTTACCACCGCTTCCACCGTTCCTAACGTGGATACTATCGCGAATTTTATTTTCCGTAGAAACAAGTCAGCTAGCTCTCTTATTTCAAATATTTTTAAGCTAACTAAAAATTACAGTCGAATACAATTATTTATAACTACCTATTTAATATTAAGATTTCAGTTTTGATGATTTACATTATAAAAAGTTATAACTGAAAAGTTAGATGTGTAGAAAACCATGTATACAAATTGAGAAATTGCAATATTACTCAAATGTGATCATGAGAGAACAACATTACGGTTTCACTGGAACGGTGACACATCTATCGCTAAATGAATCATTATAGTACATCTATGCTGTGTTTGAGCTACTTAATAATTACCGCAAAACTGCAACCGTATTCCTAATTTGATAGTCTGTTGCTGATACTTTGCATATACTTTGCTGCAATATTGAAGTAATTAATTCGTGCAGGACGTGTTACTTAGAAATATGGAAATTCTAACGTATATAATTGCAGACGAATTATTGGAAAATGGACGTGCGAATTTTTTGAAAATCACAAACAAAAGAAAGAAAAGAATATGTAGAAGAAATCGTTTTTTGTTTAAAGAATTCTGCAAAAAAGTACTAAATGTAAAAGACTTTTACAGAAGTATTGAATTATACCCTGATAAAATCTTTTATTACATTTTATCTCTATCTTATCGCGCATTCAAAATCATGGTACAAGGGTACAGAGATAGTGATCATTCACAGTCCTTAACCTACCCCCAAAGACGACGTTCACAATAAAAACATGATGGGCACCTCTGGTGAATAAGGGTGGCGAGAGATCAAAACGGGTTGCGTTAAACGAAAATGCTCTAATAATTATATTTTATGGCACTATATATAAACATTTATAAATACTATTTTCAATTTTTGTTAAAGAGTAAAGTTTATAGCTGTTATCAAAAAATTTATTATACCTTCATGATATAGATAAATATGCTGTATTTTTTTAAGCGTTTTAGTTAACACATTCATGGACAAATTGGAAATAATATTTGATATGGAGTGGATCAGAATAAATGACTATTGTAGAGAACTATATATACAAACAAATTGTCTTGCATAAATTTTGCTGTGAATGAGCATATTCTTAACCCCACTATTCGGTATGATTGCCTATTTCTGTGGTGAACATTTATTAACTTACCACAGTTAAAAAAAACGTAATTTTTCTCCTCTTTAATACTATATATTAAAATAACCGATTTTCTTTTGAAAATATACTAAAGTTTTGTATATAATCATTATTTTTGAGACAACTTTTCCATAAATAAAAACAAAAATAACACATTGCAACCATTTTCCGGTTAAAAGTCGGCCATCTTGGATGTCAATAAAAACTCAACCACGGACTCCTCTTGACATTTCTACGTGGGTACCATTCAGCTGTGACTTTGTTTACATTACATCAGCTGATTCTTTCTCTACTCCTCCTTTACGATGTTCAAAATGCTTATGTTGCGTTTGTCACGTTAGTGATATGCAACAGATTACCGATAAAACGTGTGACTTTGGCAACGTTGCCATAATTTTTTCGTAGAACGTAATGCTTTCTTATCAAAAGCAACACTGCCGCAGTAATTTCGCAATGAACACACCTTTACCCTTATAGCTCAACTAGTCAACACCGCATCAGGTGATACGACCTATCTTAAGGGAGCGCTATGTAAATGATTAGTCAACACCGCCTCAACCGTACGTTACCGTGTGAAATTCTAGAATTGGATTTTTCCTGTAGAAACGAGTCAGCTGATTGCTCTCTCACAAGGAAGGTCGCCAGTCTCGATATTCTGTAGTAATTGAAAAATTTAACTTTAATATATTTGTAGTTTTCTTTAAGTAACTCAAAATCAGAATTAAGTACTATTATTTATAAATATATAAACTATTAATTAATAGTTTGATTTCAGTTTTGATATTTTATATTTTTAAAAATTATAATTTATAAGTTAGATGTGTGCAAAACTATATATGCGTGTTAAGCAATGGCAGCATTGTTCAAATGAAAACAAAAGAGAACAGCTGATTTCTACGTTGCATTTTGACAACTGTGGTCAGTACGGGCGGCAACTATTCACTAGTTATACTACGGGTATTCTCTTGCTCTTGCAAATCTCGGTGCACGGTGCAAGCATTGCACCGTACTCTCCCTGTGATTTCCTGTAATAGTAGGGGTATTCTCTTGCTCTTGCAAGATTGCAGATTGCAAAAATCGTATACCGAAATATACAAGTTCACGAGAGCACCCACTGCAGAATCTGGTGATATATGAACGGCTGACTCGGTCAATTTATTGTAAATGACTATTGTGCATGGCTATTGTGAATTGGCGCACCTTCTGCAATCATTCTTAACAAAAAAACTGTAACAAATCTTTATAATTAAAATAGAAAATATAAAATCTTTTTAAAATTTACCTTCCTCAACAATTTAACGTCAAAATATGTATTGAAGTAAAATGACAGCTAGCAGAAGGTTGCAATTATTTTTTTACGTGTCATTGCATGAGAATAAACTTGGGTTTTGATCTGACATATTTTACAGCCATTGCAAATGATTTTCTGCGTGTGTTTGTTGTTGTGTAGGTGCATTAAGAGAAAATATCTGCAATTCGTGCACCGGGTTTTGCAAGAGCAAGAGAATACCGCTATTGTGATAGAGTATGCAATGCACAGAAAGAGATTTTTGTGGCAATTACAGTGAATCGTGATACATATATACGAAAATTTAATGATGCAACTCAAACTGATATTGCAATTCTACTTACGACTGTAAACGGTGAACCACCATTTGAGAGAAATGTGATATCTTCTTCAAAAACAATGGTGTGATTAAGAATGTATCACTATGAGATTCTGCTTTGGATCTATTGGCATATTCTTTACTATTTCCAAATGAAGATTTTGGTTGGCATGTTAATGTATCGCATAACGTGCAATATACTTAATTCTAATGGTAGACATATTCGAAATAAAGGTAGCATATTACAATTTGCATCTTTCAGATTTGCAATAAGAGATCAATTTAAATTTATGAAAAATAAAATTCAAAAACTTGTTGAAATGTATGTGAATATTGAAAGATGTCGACTACATTTTATTATACAAAATAAAATGAATTTTTCGGCAGAAGTATATAACAATATTGCTGATTATTTGCAAACCAATCAAGTAGCAGTTGTTAGCTTAGGTCGTAAAATGATTTTGCTTTCATCCTTCAGTGGGTCTCCGAGAAACAAGTATCAAAATTACTTGCAATATCAATTGTTCGGCACTTAGGCAAGCCATTTTTTTTAAAATAGTTTGTGCAGAGATACAAGATACATATAAATTTACAGCCAAAATTACATGAAAGTGTTATCAAACGAATGTACATGCAACGAAAGAATAAGTTAATGATTATATGTTGTATATGAGATAACTCGATAATAATCAGCCTTATCGTGAAGGCAGTTCCCAATGAAAAAAGTCCCAATTTTTTGTTTTTCTTATCGTGAAATGCATATTGGAAAAAGTTGCACGATTCCCTCAACAGCATCGGGTCCCAATCAATTGCAAATTGGAAAAATGTAAGCAATGATTGTCGATTGATTGTCTTAATGATCGCTCTTTCTAGCTGTTTTCATCCTTGATTCTTGAAACTTTTTTTTTAACAGGTTTGTATAGACCAGAAAAGGCATATTCGGAAATAAGCTGTCCAGAATGCGTAAAATAAAAACAGATGGCAGAGGACCATGTATAGAGTATGCATTCTCTGTTCTGAAAGAGTCCATTTTGTATTTAACAGCGACAATAGAAAGCGTGGAAGGTATAGATGGTGGCAAGGTTTTTGGTAGAAAATAAACTAGAACTTATGTATAAAAGTACAAATCGAAGTTCAAAAAATATAATTATTGGCTGCAAAGAGAAACTTAGGCATTAACTAGTTAAAAGTCTCAAACGTTTTTGAGATACGAAAAAAGTTAGGGATGCGCAATTTTAAATAACACTCCAATTACCTGTCGCGTGACGACCCACATAGGAGGGGTATAAGCGGCGCCATCATGAGGTGGTACCTGCGGTACCTGCGAAAGGGGAACACTCCTGATGTGGCGGAGACTATGGCCAGAAGCAGAAGCAGAGGAAGCACCGCACCCCCAGCAAAGGAGCGGGACAATACAGGGTCAGCCCGCGAGCAATGCAGCGGTACCAGTAACCGTGGTCCGGTCAGTGCCACACTGACCGCGAGGTGTAGTGATGGTAGGGCAGTGCCCCCGATAACGTATGCCCAAACAGCAAAGCGGACAAGCGGCCAGATCACGCCGCAGAAGCCCCCAAGCTCCAAAAGGATGAGGGGCAACGACACAAAGGAAACCGGAAGCCAACCATCCGGACCGGCTCCCCATCGGGCGGAGGAGGGGCGGCGCAGATATGCGGACGCTGTTAAAGGCATCCGCATGGCTGTACTGCCTCAAAACTACCCGGCGGAGGCGCTGAAGCCGGAGGAGCTTACCGTGCTCCAGGACCTCTTCATGGATCAAGGGAGGTATGCTGCAAGTAGATTGCAAGGACGAGATGTCCGCCAACTGGCTGCGGGAGTTTGCCCTAAAGCTGGGAGGCTGGAAGGGTCCTGTGCTCTGCGCGAGGAGGGCGGAAGATTTGCCTATTGTGCATAGCATGACAATGTTCCTCCCCCAATGCGGGGACAAACCCTATGAATACGCCCTAGGACTGGTGAAAAATCAGAACTTGGGCCTCAGCATTTCGTCCTGGCGCGTAGTGAGTAGCAGGATGGAGGAATTAGGTCTCATGATGGGCTGGAGATTGTACTTGTACATCGACGACGAATCGTACTAGTACGTCCTGGCAGCGAGCTTCCGCCTATATTAGAGATTTAGCACGGTGGTTATGCGGCCCTACAGGTCCGCAACCACTGGGAGCAAGGGAGCAGTGATGCCCGCGACTCAGGAAAGCAGGTTCATCGAAGAACAGTCTGTGTCAGTGGCAGCCCCAGAGGCAGTAGCGATGCAGGTGGCCGAGGTGGCGGATCAGCCCTGCGGAAGCAGAACTGGGAAGGCAGTTCCAGCGACGACCACCGACGTCCCCGTTGACGGCCAATGCGGCCAGAGAACAGAGCTACCCTCCACACAGGAATTCCTAGACGGGTTAGGAGACCCATTGGACGGCAGCGTGATGGAAGGTGGGGAAGAGGAATTGCCCTTCCTCGAACCACTACTATAATGGCCGTCCATACGAAGATTGCCCAGGTGAACCTGCATCACGCGGTAGCAGCTTCAGCTGTAATAACGAGCAGGTTCACAGTGGAGAAACTGGGCATACTACTGGTCCAAGAGCCTTGGATCCACAGAGGAGAGGTAAAAAGCCTCAAGATGGAGACTAATAAGGTAATCTGAGATCTTTCTAGGGAGAGACCTAGAACTTTCATAGCTGTCAGGAATAACATTGAATTCTTCTGCATTTCAGAGTTCCTGACGCAGGATCTGGTGGTGGTGCAAACCAGGGACTTTGAGGCAAAGACTTCGTCCTGGCTTCAGCCTACTTCTCGGGGGAGGCATCCGCGGCACCCCCGGAGGTGGAGGAAAAACTGGTGGATTTTGCAGAAGATACAGGCTTCCCTTAATTATTGGCTGCGATGCAAACGCCCACCATCTGGAATGGGGCAATACTGACTGCAACGCAAGAGGTGAGTCTCTATTAGAATACATAGTAGGTAGTAACTTAGTGATAGAGAATGTTGGGTGTGAGCCCACATTCATAACTATAAGCAGGAGGGAGGTGCTGGACATCACCTTGAGCAATGAGCCTGTAAGGGGACTGGTTTCGCAATGAAGGGTCTGGACGGAGCCCTCCTTGTCAGACCACAGAATTGTAAGGTTCACACTAGAGGTAGAGGTCAGGCAACTCCCCCTTAGGCGCAACCTGCGGAAGGCGAATTAAGCAGGGGGGCAGACAGATAACAGCGTTTCAGGTCCAGGGCTGAAGGTTAGGCTATCTGAGCTGAACGGGTCCTTGATCAACGCTTATCATGGCAGTTGCCCACTAAAAGTGCCCGGAGACAGACGGAACTGTCCCTGGTGGTCTAGAAAACTAGCAGACCTTCAGAAAAAAAAACGTAGCCTCTTCAACAAAGCGAAGCGTACGGAGATCAAGTCTGCAAAGCAGGCCAACTTCAGGAGATTCTGCGAAAATGTTGCCAACACGCCAAAAGCGGCTCGGCTGCACAAAGGCCCGGCGAGGGGCACAAATAACGCAGTAATAGCAATCAATAGGAACGATAGGACGTTCACGACCAGTGCAGAGGACAGAGCCACGGAGCTTTTGCGGGCGCACTTCCCCGAGAAAGTTCGGGAAGACCAGTGTCTTCCCATGATCGAACACAGGATATCCCGCGAAGATTAGAGTATCATCAAACAGCTGTTCACGGCAGACTCGATCAAGTGGGAAATGGCCTCGCTTGAGAGATTCAAGTCTCCGGGAGTGGATGGCATCTTTCCGGCGCTGTTACAAATGGGGGAGCAGTTTTTACTGCCTCACCTGATATGGCTGCTGAGAGAGAGCCTCGCAATGGCGTACATCCCCGAGGTATGGAGGACAGCGAAGGTGATCTTCATACCCTTGGTAGGTAGGAAAGACTACTCATTGGCGAAATTCTTCAGGCCAATCAGCAATCAGCCTAACATCTTTCCTACTAAAAACCATGGAGAAGATCGTGGATCAGGAAATAAGGAAGAAAGCGCTGAAGAGAGCACCGCTCACAAGGGTGTAGCCAGGGAATGTGGCAGCACCGGTGCGTAGATGGATAGAAGCCGTACTGCGCACGAGGGTTGCTGAGACCACAGTAGGCGTACCATTGGCCCTCCTCCCAAGGGACAATGCATCAGGAAAGATTTAAGGTCACCCTTGGCAGTAAAGACGAATAGAATGATTCCTACCTCGAACTGACGCTGAGGAATAGTACGTTAACGTGGTATCGAAAATGTCGCAGCCCACGTACTAAACTCTCTATACCCATGGGAGAGATCCCGAGAATTTTTCAGGCAGAAGACCATAAGCCGGTATATAGATATAAACCTCCATCGCAACTATCGCAATGAGCGAATAGCCATTTTCAGCGACAGTCAAGCGGCGCTAAAGGTGATCTCCTCTTACGAGATTAAATCGCTACTAGTGCAGGAGTGTAGGGACAGGCTGAACAGCCTTCCGGAAAGAAACCAGGTACACCTGATCTGGCTGCCTGGTCACAGAGGTATAACCGGCAACGAACTGGCGGACGAGCTCGCCCGCCCCTAGCCTCCACCAAAATGGTAGGACCCGAACCCTTTACGGGGGCGGGTACCCTCACTATGAATGAGCTGCTCCGCAAGGAGGAAAGAGTTTGCAGGGAGGAGCATTGGCTACAAACTCATGGTATGAGATATGCCAAGTTGCTAATGGGAGGATACAACTTGAAAAGGTTCAAAATTGTAATTAACCTCACCAGGAACAAACTCAGGCCACTAGTCGCATGGTACAGTGGCCACTGCAACCTTAACAGGCATCTGCACAGCATGGGCATATACTCTTGCGCCAGCTGCCGGTTCTGCGACAGGAAGCCTGAAACCCCGGAACATCTACTGATTGACTGTACAGCAGTCTGTAAACACAGAGCTAAGCCCCAGGGATCGCATTGCCTCGCTACCGCCAGGCAGTCTACTGGACTGCATTAATGGGCTGGGTCTAGGCGAGTCAGTGTGAGTCTGGAGAGGGCACAATAGACCAAAGGTCGCGGTGCATTCCTCATCTTCATTCATTCATTCATTTATATCTTCTTCTTCTTTACTGGCGTAGACACCGCTTACGCGATTATAGCCGAGTCAACAACAGCGCGCCAGTCGTTTCTTCTTTTCGCTACGTGGCGCCAATTGGATATTCCAAGCGAGGCCAGGTCCTTCTCCACTTGGTCCTTCCAACGGAGTGGAGGTCTTCCTCTTCCTCTGCTTCACCGGCGGGTACCGCGTCGAATACTTTCAGAGCTGGAGTGTTTTCATCCATCCGGACAACATGACCTAGCCAGCGTAGCCGCTGTCTTTTAATGCGCTTTACTATGTCAATGTCGTCGTATATCTCGTACAGCTCATCGTTCCATCGAAAGCGATATTCGCCGTGGCCAACGCGCAAAGGACCATAAATCTTTCGCAGAACCTTTCTCTCGAAAACTCGCAACGTCGACTCATCCGTTGTTGACATCGTCCACGCCTCTGCACCATATAGCAGGACGGGAATTATGAGTGACTTATAGAGTTTGGTTTTTGTTTGTCGAGAGAGGACTTTGCTTCTCAATTGCCTACTTAGTCCGAAGTAGCACCTGTTGTCAAGAGTTATCCTGCGTTGGATTTCTAGGCTGACATTGTTGGTGGTGTTTACGCTGGTTCCAAGATAGACGAAATTATCTACAACTTCAAAGTTATGACTGTCAACAGTGACGTAAGTGCCAAGTCGCGAGTGCGACGACTGTTTGTTTGATGACAGGAGATATTTCGTCTTGCCCTCGTTCACTGCCAGACCCATTTCTTTTGCTTCCTTGTCCAGTCTGGAGAAAGCAGAACTAACGGCGCGGGTGTTGAGGCCGATGATATCAATATCATCGGCATACGCCAGCAGTTGTACACTCTTATAGAAGATGGTACCTTCTCTGTTGAGTTCTGCAGCTCGAACTATTTTCTCCAGAAGCAGGTTGAAAAAGTCGCACGATAGGGAATCGCCTTGTCTGAAACCTCGTTTGGTGTCGAACGGCTCGGAGAGGTCCTTCCCGATCCTGACGGAGCTTTTCGTGTTGCTCAACGTCAGTTTACACAGTCGTATTAGTTTTGCGGGGATACCAAATTCAGACATCGCGGCATAAAGGCAGCTCCTTTTCGTGCTGTCGAAAGCAGCTTTGAAATCGACGAAGAGGTGGTGTGTGTCGATTCTCCTTTCGCGGGTCTTTTCCAAAATTTGGCGCATCGTGAATATCTGGTCGGTTGTTGATTTACCAGGTCTAAAGCCACACTGATAAGGTCCAATCAGTTTGTTGACGGTGAGCTTTAATCTTTCACATAATACGGTCGACAGAGCCTTATATGCGATGTTGAGGAGGCTAATCCCACGGTAGTTGGCGCAGATTGTGGGGTCTCCTTTTTTGTGGATTGGGCATAGCACACTTAAATTCCAATCGTTGAGCATACTTTCGTCCGACCATATTTTGCAATGAAGCTGATGCATGCACCTTATCAGCTCTTCGCCGCCGTGTTTGAATAGCTCGGCCGGCAATCCATCGGCCCCTGCCGCTTTGTTGTTTTTCAGGCGGGCAATTGCTATTCGAACTTCTTCATGGTCGGGCAATGGAACGTCTGCTCCATCGTCATCGATTGGGGTATCGGGTTCGCTTTCTCCTGGTGTTGTGCGTTCACTGCCATTCAGCAGGCTGGAGAAGTGTTCCCTCCATACTTTAAGTATGCACTGGGCATCGGTGACTAGATCACCTTGAGGGGTTCTACAAGAGTATGCTCCGGTCTTGAAACCTTCTGTAGCATTACCCCTGTCGGCCAGCTTACCAAGCTCTTCGTACTCACGCATTTCGGCCTCTTTCTTTTTCTGTCTACAAATGCGTGTCGCTTCCCTCTTCAACTCTCGGTATCTATCCCATCCCGCACGTGTTGTGGTCGATCGTAACGTTGCGAGGTAGGCAGCCTGTTTTCTCTCCCCTGCGACACGGCACTCCTCGTCGTACCAGCTGTTCTTTTGCACTTTCCGAAAGCCAATGGTTTCGGTTGCAGCTGTACGTAAGGAGTTTGAAATGCCGTCCCACAGTTCCCTTATACCGAGTTGTTGACGAGTGCTCTCAGAGAGCAGGAGTGCAAGCCGAGTAGAAAAACGTTCGGCTGTCTGTTGTGATTGCAGCTTCTCGACGTCGAACCATCCTTGTGTTTGTTGGCGTGCGTTTTTTGCTGCACAGAGGCGGGTGCGGATTTTGGCTGCAACAATATAGTGGTCCGAGTCGATGTTAGAACCTCGGAGCGCACGCACATCTAAAACACTGGAGACGTGTCTTCCGTCTATCACAACATGATCGATCTGGTTGGTGGTTTTTCGATCCGGAGACAGCCAGGTAGCTTGATGTATCTTCTTATGCTGGAATCTAGTACTACAGATAACCATATTTCGGGCCCCGCCGAAGTCGATCAGCCTCAGCCCATTTGGGGATGTTTCCTCGTGGAGGCTGAATTTACCGACCGTAGTGCCAAAGATATCTTCTTTGCCCACCCTGGCATTGAAGTCGCCAAGCACGATTTTGACATCGTGGCGGGGGCATCTCTCATAAGTGCGCTCCAAGCACTCATAAAAGGCATCTTTAGTCACATCGTCCTTCTCTTCCGTCGGGGCGTGGGCGCAAATCAGCGATATGTTGAAGAACCTCGCTTTGATGCGGATTGTGGCTAGACGTTCGTTCTCCGGAGTGAATGATAGTACTCGGCGACGGAGTCTCTCTCCCACCACAAATCCAACACCAAACTTGCGCTCCTTTATATGGCCACTGTAGTAAATGTCACAAGGACCTACTCGTCTCTGTCCTTGTCCCGTCCATCGCATTTCTTGGACGGCGGTGATGTCAGCCTTTATCTTTACGAAGACATCTACCAGCTGGGCAGCGGCACTTTCCCAATTAAGGGACCGGACATTCCAGGTGCATGCCCTCAAATCATAGTCCTTATTTCGTTTGCCATGGTCGTCATCAAAAGGGGGGCTCTCATCCGAGGCTGTTTTTTTCCTTTCATTGGGGGTGTTTTTTTTACGTGGCGGGTCCCAAACCCAGCGCACAACCCTATGCAGGGGTGTTTCGCCTTCTCACTTTAGCTCGCCTTCAAACGGATGTTCTTAGGCTACCCAGAGGATACTTGGTCAAAGACCGGAAGTCGTGAGCTGCTTGAGTCATATGTAAAAGAATCGTTTCTGGCCACTCCCAAGTGAAAGGCGATCGGAGAACTTTCCTCACTTGCGTGAACTTCTACACATGACTGCATCCTCCATTCATTTATATACGCAATGAAATAATTTTCTATTTAAGTTGCCGTTTCAAAATATAACTAACCAAAATGTGTAAAAAGCGTAGGTCGAACCATTCTAGGTTAACACCACCACCTACTAAATGGTCATCGCGGAATATTATTCGTGCACATTCTATGTATTATATATTTTTTTTTTGCCACATAGTTTTTTATCTTTTACCTGGGCATTACTTTTTAGATGGCGCTTTCTTGGCGACTGGCTTTTTATTGACCCCGGCTTTCTTGGTTTTAACACTAGGTATTTTTGCTTTTAACGCCTTTTATTTAGAGTCGATTTATAGATTTTGATGTAACCCCTTACTTAAAAACTTTTTTTTTTTCAAATAATTCAGTCTAGATCAATAATTTTGTTGTTAACTTAAATCTATTATTTTGACAGTGCCGCGAAAGCGCAGATGAATGGCGAAGCTTTTACCTTAAAAGAGATAATTTATAAATCTTACGCCCTTTAGACAATAATAAGTTATGGAGCCTTACAGATTTAAAAATCTTGAATATTATAATAGTGTCGCAGCTAAACAAAAGCGATTTATGGAGAAAAGGCACATTTTTAAGAAAGCAGTTGAATAGCAGAGGTGACCTTTAGAATGTATCAGGACAACCAGGTGCTTTGTCCTCTCCTGTGACGATGTCTCTTCAATTAAATTGATAGTCGAGATATAAGTTTCTGCATCTGAACTTACTTTTACATTGTTAGTGAAGTGCGATCAATCGATTAAAGAGGAATTCAGCAAAATTTATCGATTTCGTCAGTGCTATGATTTGATCATACATTTCCTGGTATAAGACGTTTAAAAGTTGGTTGAAGTGTTCAATAATAGTACTGAAAGTTTAAACAAATAATGTCTACTATACAATTTGTGATACAACCGTTACCAGGATCAGATGAACAGTTCATTGAAAGGTATTATCAAAATCTTGGAAAAACTGGTATTGTTTCAATATATGGTTGAGTTGAAAAGTGCCATATACTTCGGAAGATTCACATTGATTAATGATTTAAATATCTATGTCTTGGATGGCTAATAGCTATTTTTCATAACTGTGGATAAGTGTAGATTAGTATTTCCCGATTTCTAGTTAAAATGCGTATATTCAGACAGAAGTTTTTAGATTAAGAAAAGATAAAATGGAATACTTACAGTTTTCGAGACCTATATATGCTTTAAATTTTGAAAATTACCACTATTTGAAATACGTATTTTTCGATTTAAAATTAAGGCTGGGATTTAGAATAGCATCCCCCGATTTCGGTGTTAAAATGAGTATGTACGGATAGAGGAAGTAATCCAAATTAAGAATATACATACATATATACGTGTATATATTTCCTTAAACCAAATTTTTCGGCACATTTATTAAATTGTTTATTAACGTATTTAAATTGCATATTTGCCATTAATAGAAACAAAGGGTAAATTTTAGAATAGCATCCCTGGATTTCGGTGTTAAAATGGGTATGTACGGATAGAGGAGGCCCTCCAGTTCAAGTTCAATTCCGATTTCTTTGGCGTCGCGATTTGAAGGTACCGTTGGAAAGAGGAAGTCCTCCTGATTAAAAAAACATATAGGGTTATAGGGTCCGCAAACGCTTAGTTTAGAAGATATTCGGCCTTAAAGTTCAAAAATTCGCGAAATTGGAACTTTTCAAGGAGCTATTTCACCACATTAAACCCACTTTTTTCACATTTTTCACTTTCAATTAATTAAATTGCACTATAATCTTTTAAATAAAACTACATTTTACTCTTTTAGCAGGTTTTTTGGCTGGGATTTAGAATAGCATCCCCGGATTTCGAGAATAAAATGGGTATCACTGGAAAGGTGACGTTCTCCAGATCACGAATATATATATATATATATATAGTTGCCGCTGACTTATAGTTTTAGAGATATTTGCATTTAAAGTTGAAAAATTGACAACTTTTGCATTGATAATTTGTATATTGGGAATAACTTTTTCACTTATATTATGAACTTTTCACTTACTAACACTTCAAGCTTTATTTACAACAAATATTAAAAAAATTAATGTACAGAAACGTTATAGTGAAGTGTTAGTAAGTGAAAAGTGCATAATACAAGTGAAAAAGTTATTCACAATATACAAATTATCACTATAAACATTGTCAATTTTTCAACTTTACAAATATCTTTAAAACTATAAATCAGCGGCAACTATTTTCGTGATCTGGAGAACGTCACCTTTCCAGTGATACCCATTTTTTCCCCGAAATCCGGGGATGCTATTCTAAATTTTACCCGGGTTTTTACCTGAAAAATCTTTATTTTAAAAGTCACATTTTACACTTGTTTCAACCTCATTTGTTTACCAAAAATTACAACGAAATGGAGCGCTGCCATGTGATAATAAGGCAATTCGCTGAAATTCCTCTTTTTCGCAAAAATTCCTCTATTCATGCATATGGATATTTTCCTTTTTAAATTTATTAAGCAAATAAGTAATATATACATGTATTAGTAATATTATATAATAATATTATATATACACATGTATAAGTAATATTATATAATAATATTACGTAATTAAGTGTAAAGTATACGAGGGCTGTCTGATAAATAACCGTCCTGAAGCTAGCGGCACATTAGAAAAAAAGTTTCTACTTCAAATTCTGCTATTATAATATGCTACTCGCCAAAATTTCAGAAATTTATCTTGCGCAATTATCTGTTGACAGTCGTTTTTGTGAGTATATTTCGGTGATTTCTCCAAAATGGAAAAAAATTGAATGTCGAGCTGTAATTAAATTTTTATTTTTGAAAGGCAATACGCCTTCACAAATCAAAGAGGAGTTGAACTGCACCATCGTTTACCACCGTAAAATTTTGGGCAGCTGAATTTAAACGTGGTCGCAGGAGCTTGGAAGATGATGAACGTCCTGGGCGTCCAAAAACTGTAACCACTAACGATAACATCGCTAGAACGTGTTTGTCACATATTAAACCAAGATTTGGGCATGAGAAAGCTGTCCGCGCATTGGGTGCGGCGTTTGCTTACGCTAGACCACAAACGTGGGCGCATGAACATTTCCTGCGCTCTGTTGGCTCAGTTTAGAGGCAATAAGACCGAGTTTTGGCGCCGATAGATAACTGTAGACGAAACTTGGATTCATCATTATACGCCCGAAACAAAAATCCAATCTAAACAGTGGATTGAAAAGGGGGAACCGCCCCCAAAAAAACCTAAAGCTGTGTATTCGGCTGGGAAAGTGATGGCGAGTGTTTTTTGGGACAGCCATGGAATTATTTTTATCGACTATCTTGAAAAAGGAAAAACTATAACAGGAGCATACTACGCATCATTATTGGACAAGCTAAAGGAAGAAATTTCGAAAAATCGGCCACATGTGCAAAAAAAGAAAGTCTTGTTCTACCAAGACAACGCACCATCTCACACCTCAACAGTCGCCATGGCGAAAATCCACGAATTGCGGTTCGAACTGCTTGACCATCCACCTTATTCACCGGATCTAGCACCAAGCGACTTTTTTTTGTTTCCTCAACTTAAAACTGCGCTCGGCGGCCAGAGATTTTCGTCAAATGAGGAGGCAATCTCTTTCGTGAACTCGTATTTTGCAGACAAAGACGCCAAGTACTATTTGGAAGGGTTGCAGAGATGGGAGCATCGCTGGCAGAAGTGTGTAGAGTTACAAGGAGACTATGTAAAAATAAAAAAAAAAAAATTTTGAAAAAGTCGCGTGCATCATGGTTAGGTCGGTTATTTACCAGACAGCCCTCGTACAGTGCAGTACGAAAACTCAAATTTTGTTTCAATATGAGTACATGATAACCGAAAAATATAACCACTTCATACCCAAGACTCATATTTTAAATATAATAATACATATATATCGTCGCCTAAAAAACAAACCAATGTATCATCAAAAATAAATGGAAATCGCTGACAGATATAATAACCAACATTTATCCATTTTATAACGAAAACTTAAATTTTATTTCAATATTGGATATAAAGTGGTTATATTTTTTGGTTATTATGCAGTCATATTGAAACAAAATTTAAGTTTTCGTAATAAAATGGTAAATTTTGGTTATTATATGTCAGCGATTTCTATTTATTTTTGATGATACATTGGTTTGTATTTTAGGCGACGATATACAGCTATGAACATATAAATGGCACATTCATTTAAGTATACTTTCAAATGCTAAAGTATCTTTAATATTTTTTCAAACAACCAAGTTTTTGCGGTTTTCTGAAAGTTTATTCCTTACATCTAAAAATAGCACAAACTCAATTTCGAATTCATTAATAACACAACAAAAATTATGAAAAGGTAGAAAAAGTGGTGAAATTAGATGGACGCATAAATGGCACAATCTGCAAAAGAGGGGAAAAGTCGAGTTAAAAACGTGTTTTTATCTGGTTCTTTTGTGTACAAACAATTTGGTAGCTAATATTTTGTGCTGTAGCCTTTGTTTTTAATGACTGCTTCACACCTGCGACTCATACTCTCAACCAGTTTTTCACACTTGGTCTTAGGTATGGCATGCCAAGCTTCTTGAACGGCAGCCCAAAGATCGTCCAAATTTTTATAATTTTTCTTCGCGACTATAATCTTGACTTCATTCCATAAGTTTTTAATGGGATTTAAGTCGGGGCTCTGCGCTGGCCCATCTAAGACATCGATTTTCTCCGCACTAAACCAATTAACTAGTTTGGAGGAGTGTTTGGGGTCATTGTCTCGCATAAATTTCCATTTAATTGGCATGTTATGGTTCTATATGATGTCTCAAAATGTCTTAGTATTGAAACTTATCCATCTTGCCGTTTATCCGTACGAGGGGCCCTATGCCATGCCAGGAAAATGCACCCCAAACCATAATGTTTCCGCCCCGTGTTTGATTGTCTTCTGTGTGAACCTTGGATTAAATTCTTGGCTTTTAGGACGATGAACAAAGCCTTCCATTTGGCCCTATCCTGTTGATCTTCGTTTCTTCACTCCGCAATATGTTTTTCCAAAAATTTATTGCTTTTTCTTGATGGGCCCTGCGAAGGTCAATCGTTTAGAAATGTTTTTTTTTTTTTTTTTTTTTTTTTTTTTTTTTTTTTTTCGGCCACTTTCTGTCCTCCTTCATGCATTTTCCATATGATTCGTCTTTCTCCTATTGTGGTATGTTTCCTGATCCCATTTTCTATAACTTATTTATTCAAAATACTTCTGATAAAAAACTATCCAACTATGGTAAATATCATGCGCTTCTATCGAAGTATACGCGGGAACTGTGTATGCATGTATGTATTAGTTTGTGCCATTTACGTGTCCATTCAATATTAGTGTTCTTTACACAAAATTGATAACGGTAAATAATTAGCAAAACATAACGGAATATTTCGCCGCTGCAGATGCAAAAATTTGACATTTCGAGCAAATTTTAATGGACAATTTTTAACATTTAGTTGAAATATAATTTTGTGCCATTTATATGTCCATAGCTGTATATATTATTATATATATTTAAAATATGAGTTTTGGGTATGAAGTGGTTATATTTTTCGGTTATCATGCACTCATATTGAAACAAAATTTGAGTTTTCGATATAAACTAGTTATATTTTTTTGTTTATTATGCACTCAAACTCATATTTTAAATATAATAATATACAGTTGTCCACAAAATAATAGGAGTGCCACTATGAAAAATTTCTTTAGCTGCATAACTTTTTTAATTCACAAGTAAAGGACGTGAAACAATAACGGTACACATAACGGGATACTAGCATTAAAATACAAAACCAATTTTTATTCTGATGATTGCTGTTTTACTTCTGCTTTGATAGATCTCGGAGACACTTGTTATTGCTTTCCACAAAATAATAGGAGTGTTAGATATTTCGTTTTCAAAATAGTCCTTAACATAAAAAATATTCACAAAATTAGAAAAATAAGTATAGCTCCATAATCTAGCAGCAATTTAAATCGGTTATTATTTTATTTAATCATGGGGTTTTTCTCCAGTGGGTAGAGGAAATCATTGTACAAAGGAAAAGCGGAAAACGACAAAAAAAAATTGAGAAAACTAGGAAAAACTTATAAAGAGATCCAAAAAATCGTAAAATGTTCTTCTCAAATGATAGCAAATGCTTTAAATTATATAAACAAAAATTAAATTCGTTGACAAAAGCGCAAAACATCCACAGCAGACGATCGCAATATAGTACTGGCGGTAGCGTTAATCCTTTTGCTTCAGCCAGGAGCATCCATGACGAACTAAATTTGTCAGTTAATACTGAAACTGTTCGTATACATTTGGAGCAGATCAAATTATTTACTAGAAGTCCACGCAAAAGACCCCATTAAAAAAGAAACACAAAGAAGCCCGCATAAAATTTTCAAATGAGCATGGCTCTTGACCCGCGTCTATATGGCGAAACATATTGTGGTCAGACGAATCCAAAGTTGCGTTATATAGTAGTATAGAATCTAGGAACTTTGTTCGACGTCCCCCTAACTCAGAATATAATCCCCGGTGTATCACAAAAACCGTTATATTGACGATGTCAAATAATGGTATGCGGTTGTTTTTCAACATTGTGGTGTTGGTCCAATACACTTGATTGAAGGAATCATGGACCAAAGGGTATATGTCAAAATATTCGATGAGGTAATGGTTTGTGGTATCTCACGAAATATGTCATTGATATAATATACCCATATGACCCTGAACGTAACAGCAAGTGCGCAAAAAAAAAATGGTTTAGGGCCAATGGAGTTGAGGTTATGTAGTGACCTCTCAGTCTCCTGACCTCAACCGCATTGAAAACCTTTGGACAGATATCATCAAGAAAGTAGCTGAAGAGAAACCAACCAATTCGAGAGATTTATGGCAAGAATACCAATAAAACTTTGCCAGGATCTCATAGACTCCATGCCTCGGAGATGTGATGCTGTATTTAAAAAATCGAGGTTATTCAACGAAATATTAATTATTTTAATATTCTGTGAATCTTTGGAAGCAATACATATTAAAATTATAGAACGGCCTCTTATTATATAAAATACTCCTATTTTTTTGTGGAACTAGTTTTTTAGTTTACTTGATATAAACTGCGATATAAATTTTTGTTTATGTTTAATTGAAATAGATGGAATCTGGAAATATTAATAGCTTTTACCAAATTACATTATGTAAAAATTTTGAAAAAATAAAACATTTTTAATAATGAAAATTAACAATTCGTTTTTCCCATGTGGTCACTCCTATTTTTTTGTGGACAACTGTATATATTGTCACCTAGAATACAAACCAATGTATCATCAAAAATAAATAGAAATCGCTGACAGATATAATAACCAAAATTTACCATTTTATAACGAAAACTTAAATTTTTAGTGCATGATAACCATAAATTATACTTACTTTATACCAAAAAGTCAATATATTTTTTTTTATTTTCAACGCAGAAAGGAGTACTATGCGAAAGTACTTCAGTCACCACGGGTATTCGCTCGGCCAGGGTTATAAACATATACATATATTATTATAATGTTATCACACGATTTTACTTATCTGTGTTTATTAAATATAAATCACATATTATTCACATATTCATATACATATGTATGTATATGGAAAAGTGCTAACATATTCAATTTTAGCTTTAAAAATCTTTATAGTTTTTTTTATAGTTAATAAAGAAAAAAGAATCACTCGAAAGTAGAAACAAAGAAAACGCTGTGAAACGCTGAAAAAGCATTCCCTTTTGGTTTTTAAGGGTGGCAATGCTGGTTTTCCTTGTAAATATAAGCGCTCTAAACTTTTCAGCCATAAATTTGACAAGTGATTTTTAAATTACTAAATTTAGTTGAAAAATTGCAAAATAATTGTGAAATGTAAGCTTATTTCAAAGCTTAGAGTGTATATTTAAATATACAGTGTAAAGAACGTGAACAAATTTAGTGAAACATAGAGAAATAACATGTTTTCTTAGTGCAAATTTTTGGATTTTTAAACTTGAATATTTCAAAAAATATTAGTTATTTCTATGTTATTTTTGGATATTCCTTCTCTGGAGAAGCTCCCCTATTCGTACATACCCCATTTATATGGAAATTCGGTTTTTTTACCCCTCCGCCAAAGTAATCGGAATCGTGCCATAAGGTTCTCCAGATTAAGAAAATATCTATAAATAGTCGCCACAGACTTATTGTTTTTGAACTTATTGTTTTTGAAATATTTACATCTAAAATTCAATTCAAAAATTATTCAATTATTTAAAATTGGTGGTTCTTTTACTTACAATGAATTGTATGCATATATTTTTAACTTTTATGTCCACTACTTCATTAATTCGGTATTGTACATTATTTTGTATTAAATTGTGCAAAACTATTTAACTTTCGTTGATTCCATATATTTATTAAGAAAATGGTTCCAAGCAAGCAAAAAATAAGTGTGTTGTTGTTGCTGTTGTTATAACGGTTATCAATCCCCGTTACGATGGTAGGGGATATCCAGGTTGTCGTTGACGTCATCTAGTGGGAGTCCCAGGAAACGTGCTGTTTCGATGGTGTCGGATCATAGGGAAAGGGGTGTTAGGTGAGTAGGGTTGGCAGGGCATGCAAAGAGGTGGCCAGTGTCATGAGGAGACTCATTGCATGCGAAATACCCGAAGACGCCCCTTTGATGGTCCGACCACGATTATTGTGTTTGAGCGCGGCCGGAGGCTGTCAATGCAATGGAAGGAATTTTATGTGAAAACTAATAAAGTGTATTTTGTTTATTGTCATTGGGGTTTTATTTGTTTGTTTAATTGCTTTTGTAAAGTATATAAAAAAGCTAACCCTGATTATTTGTTAGAATGCAACATTTATGTTACTGTTTGTGAAAAAGAATTGAACAAAAATTTAATATTGAATAAAAGTTATTTTTGTATTACTTAATATAATATAAATGGGTAGAAACGTATTAGCGAAAAGTAAGTGGATATAAGTCTTAAATTCATTAAAAATAAGAAAAAACGCATTTTAAAGAATTTTTGAAATTTGAAGTGCAAATAGCAGTAAAAGTATTGAAAAAAAAAAAAACAATTCATAAAAATTACAAAAACAAAGGTAAGAAGTATATTTTAAAAAATTCGAAGGACAAACAATAGAATCAGAATTTTTTTCACCGTAGGGTAATCTTTAATTTTCTTTTTTGTTGCAAAAGGCCCGAAAATAATGCCGCAAGACGTTCGAAGCGCTCGGAGTGCACACCTCAAACTGTAAAAGCTTTTTCTCAAAACACGTTTTTTTAAACTGATGGAGATGATTTTTTTAATGTTCACAAATCGCCTAGCTATCGTCCCTACTGAATTCATAGTTTTTTTCTAATTTATTGACAATGTTATGACAAAATTTATGTAAAAAACAAGGAAAAAAATTACAAAAACAAAAGTTAATTACTTTTTTATTTATCAACATTTTTTCATTAGTGTACTCTTAACCCATTTCCGGCCGCACTTAGATCCACTGCTTTGATTTCAACGAAACTTTATATTTTGTTTAGTATAAAAAAAACTCAATGGTTTAGATTTGTTGAGATTTTTACATTAAGCCGTTTAGCCACGGGAATGTGGTCGAAAAATCGACCATCGGCCGAAAACGATACTTACTAAAGTGAAACAGTGCTTTATCATTCAAAACGTTTATTTTGTTCATTTTTTCAATTTCACATTACATTTTTTTTAAATAAAAGAAAGATACACGTCATAAGTAAGTTCTGAAAAACTTTTCTTGAAAGTTCAATATCTTATCTTTATATTTCATGGAATTGATTGAAGCACAAAACATGTAGAGGTATATCGCATTTTGTGCATTTATATGACGAATGTTTGTGACAATTTTGACAACGACGAGGTTTCTCTAATTTGTTAATGCCATGCCCAACTTTGTCTTTACGAAAACTCTCCAGAGCGGCGTCTTTGGATTTTCGAACAGCTGTCGACTGTGGTATCAACGTCTCCGAAGACGACATCGACGGTATTGCCATTCGAAGCAAAGATTCTGCAACGTAAATACGGAACTGTAATTGATCCAATAATTCTATTTTCTGAACAATACATCTTTCGGTGGTACGTGACATTCCCTTTTCATATTTGACGAGAGCACAATGAATTTTCCAAGCGTTCACCATTGCAGCATCAAATCCATATGTTATCAGTGGCCAATACCACTTTTTTCCTCGACCGCGAATTCGATTATTGTTCATGGCATTATCGAAGAGATCAACACCACCCATTCGATTATTGTATGCTCGCACGATGTGTGGCATATCAACATAATATTTCTTGCCGCCTTTCCATCGCTTCACACGATGCAGTAGTTCAATTGTCTCATGATTTGATGCAATGGTCACAACAGAATTGTCGTTCCATCGGGCTATCAGCACATTATTGTTTCGATCAAATGTGTAATCTAACCAACCGCGTTCTTTCTTCTTAGACGACGAGACGTCAGTAAGTTTCGCTTTATTCGTACGATTGTCACGAATAGTTCCGGTAGCATAATATCCCAAAGAGGTGAGGTGACATCAATTTATGAGAAGTGAAGAAATTGTCAAACGCAACACTATGTTCACGTGGATTGTCAAGTTGTTTCAAAAACTTTAGTACGACCATTTCACCTAAGCCGCAGTTTTTGTATTCGGGTTCTCGATTCTCATTTGCACCGCTGTACGGAATGAACGAATACAAATAGCCATCAGACGAACATAAATCCCAGTATTTGAAACCAAATCGAATGGGTTTTCCTTTTATAAACATTTTGCAAGAATGACGGCCGTAGTAAGCAATCATCTGCTCATCGATAGACAGATTGTGCGAGAATACGCCAAACTGCATAAACTTCTTATTCAAACGAATGTTCCACGGGGTCACTTTGGCGAACTTATCACTGGCATCGATTGTATGATTATCGCACACATGGAAATACTTCTTTATTAGTTTGAAACGATTACGAGCCATTGCGTCACGGATTATTTTGCACTCCAGTGTAGGTTGGGACGACCAATAATTATCGATGCGCGGTCGTGTATTGTAGCCAGTCACGAACAAAATTCCAATGAACCGGCGCATTTCCTCATCATCCATTACAAATTTCAAGTCGTTGTGATCGACTTTCGCGTAGTTCATCGTACATCGAACCAAATATTTGATTATTTCATCATCGATAAACAAGTTGAAAAGTTGAATTGGTGAGTACCCTCCTGCAACGCGATATAACTTACTAAATGAGCTACACGAAAATATAAATGCCCATGAAATTGCAATACATACCATATTTGCTGTAAAGTTTTTCCATTTTGTCAATTTCCTTGTTCACCGGAAGCTCGCGAGAGTATATAATTTTTTTTGGTTTAGTCCATTTTGGTTCGAACAGATGGACTTGCTATCTGCTACGTTTGGATGTCACACGCGAACTTGAACTAGATTCAAATTCAGTAGAATGTTCCTCGGTCTCGTTGCAATCGGCTGACGTATTCGGATTGTCTTCATTGTACGCGCAACATAGTTCAATATTCCCAGCTACTTCGTGAGGCAAAAACGCACTTCCATCGTTGAGTATTTGCTCCTCTTCATCGATATTTTCCGTGTCACTTACTGCATCTGTAGTTTCCGGAGGCAAGACCACTAAGTCGACCATATCTGCATGGAGGATGCGATTTCCGATTTCATGATCGGCGTGCCCCATAATCTCTTCAATCTCTCTTTGGCTCCGGTATCTTTTACGAGACATTTTCAAGAGACAACTCAAAATTTCACTGGAAGACCTGTTCAGGCTCGTGTGCAACAACCGACTAACTACCTGCCATGAAGGGCGCCTTTTTATATTTGTGATCTTGGAAGCTTCGGAAAATTCTATTCTACAAATATCTAGAAAGAAAGTTCTTGAATATTCCATGGAATGGAACAAGTATTTATTCGATTTTTTCATTTTCTGATATGTAATTACGAAAAATTTTATGAACTGTAAGACGGTGCTTTGTCCTGCATGTTTTTCATTATGATACTTCTTGCGTATACTTGTTTATGAAAGAACTCAGTAATCAACAATTTAACAAAGCAATTTTCTGTTAAATTAAAAGTATATAATCATATACTCGTACTCCCACTACCAACAAAAACACATCTCTCTTCATTCTTTCTTTACCTGTCTTACTTATCCTCTCATATTTTCTTTTTCTCATTTAATAATTTCCATACTTCTAATTGATCTTTTCTTTAATCTTTCCTTACATTAAATAACAGAAACAACAATAAACATTTACACTCATTAGTTTTACGCTCGCATGCATTATGTTAACTTCCTAGATGTAAGGACACAAAAATAGTGAAGTGGAAATATTTTTCGTATCGTTTTCGGCCGGTGGTCGATTTATCAACCAGTTAATTTTGTGCATTCCTTATCATTCTATACTACAACTGATCTGCTGAAAAATATATTCTGCGTGAAGTGTGCGACAAACACTACAATATATAGAAACCTTATTTTCTTTTTTTAATTTTCTCTATTTTTTCCGAATTTTTATAAAAAATGTCGAAAAAATGGGTCTTCCGAAAATCCGATAAAATTTAAAAACAATTACTAATTAATAAAAGAAAAATTTTGTCAAGATTATAAAGATGCAAGATGACATACAATTATTGCCTTCAAGACATATCTCGGATTTTTCGTCTCGGTGATTTTTCAAAGTTGCTGGTCGAAAAATCGACCATTGGCTGTAAATGGGTTAATCGTCTAATAGAGATGCTCATCTTCTAGGGATAGACTTATATAGGCTACCGAAAGCGTTCTGTGGAGCAGGAAACCAGGCCTTTGCACTTTCTCTCAGAATTCTGCCTTATTGTATGTATTGTATTCTATAAATTCTATCCTGTCGAAATGTAAGGGGCGCAATATTTTCTTTAACAATTTTCCGAAAGTTTTTGATGAGATTCAGATCTGGTGATTACTCTGGCCAAGCCATAACGCTAGCACCATGATCTGAAAACCATTTTTTTGCAAGACCCGAAGTATGTTTCGGATCGCTCTCTTGTTGGAATTGCCCAAGGCGAATTCTATTGATCATATGGGAGTATGACCTTATCTAAAACTTTAAAGTATATAGTCTACGGTCTATGTTTTCTTGTTCCAAAAAAATAGGTCTTGCACCACAATAGCAGAAACCATCTTAATCTACCATTTAGTTTTGCATTGAGACCATAAAATGTCGAACCATTTTTTCTTAATTTTCAGCTCCGCCCTAATCAATGTGTCGTTTTGCCAACTGAATACGATTGCATCTTTGCCGTTTTCTCAACATTGGCACCTTTCGGATCCATGTGCCAAAGCAATTTTTCTTCACAAGTCTTATTGAATGGCTGCAGATCATGCAATATTTCGAACGACTTCGCAGTCATTTTTTTATGGTCGGCATATTTTTTCAACCTTTTTCGGAAAATTATTTACACGTGAGCAATTCCTTGCAAATTTTGGACGCACAATCTTTCCTCCTCTGAACAATGGTTTGCTCGACCCATTTTTTTTAAATAGATTCATAATTGATACAATTATTTATTCCACAGATCTAATTAAGTTAATATAACCTACTCACTACGCTTTTTAAATTCAATATTTTTCGTTTATGAAACCATTTCGTCGCTATTGATTCTATTATTTTGTCACTAAGCACGCTATTTACACTTTTTACAGTTAACTGTAAAACTTGACAATGCTATCTTTTCCTATTTTTTAAAAGTTACTACATACCTAAAAAATTTCAAAAAAAACTGTGCCATTGTTTCAAAGCAATACCGTTTCCACGACAGTTGAGTCTACGTAACCGGAACGGACCCGGATTTTTATCCGGCCAAGGACTGTCAACTCGGCAGAATTCTGCCGCTACAACAACAATCTATTTTATTGTCTATAAATGTATATATACATACAGTAGGTCAAGAAACTCTTTACACATTGAAAAACAAAAAAAACATTTTTTTTACTTTGCATGCAAAACTAACGCCTTTAGTTATTTTTATTCATAATTTTTTTTAATGCAGAACTATTATTTAGCAAATTCTAAACTAGTATGCACAAAAATAAAAACAATACAACAAGAGGGAAACTTTTAAAAACAAAATATGAGTTTACACATTTTTGACACTGTCAAGAAACTCTTTACACACTTTAGTTTTCACTTATTCGTTCGTACACATTTATTTTACATTATATAATGCAAACATTGTTTTGTATCATTATTAAATATATAATATAAATCGTATTTTCAAATCTATTAATAACAACTAAAGTTTTCACTCTGTAAAATAATCAGTGTTATCACACTGATGTTTTTTTCAAACTTACAAAAAATAAAATAGAGAAAGATTAACAAAATTGAGTTTTACGCAAAAAAAAAAAAAAAAACTTGACACACCCTCGTGTTGGACCGAACACGATTTTTTTTTTTTTTGAAGACGTCCTTCGCGGCCAAAGGTCACCAATGCAAAAAGGAGTTATATGTAAACAAAACTTGACACTCCCGGTGCTTGACCAACCAGTGTTATTTTTTTTAAGTGCGGTCAGTACTTGCCCATTTTAAAAATCCATAGAGAACCATACGCTTTTCAGTCTATGCCAATTGAATGGAAATTTATGCAAGACAACGATCCCAAACAAGCCTCGAAGCTAGTTAAAAATTGGTTTTCTGTAGAGAGGATAGAAATTTGGATTGGCCAGTGCAAAGCCCTGACTTAAATCCAATTGAAAACCTATGGAATCAAGTCAAGACTAAAATTGCAAAGATTAATTATAAAAATATAGATTGGTCTGCCGTTAAAAAAAAACTTGGTACGCTATACCTAAAGCTAAGTGTCAGAATCTCGTAGAAAGTATGGGTCGCAGGTGTGAAGCAGCTATTAAAAATAAAAGTTAAAGCAGAAAATATTAACATTAAAAACGTTTGTATGGAATAAAATTTATAAAAATGCAATATGTACTAAATTGTCCACCTTGTTTTAAGTTGTGCCATTTTTGTGTCCAGCTGATTATACCAAAGTTTTCGCATTTTGATGATTTTTTTTTTCAATAATGAATTGCAACTTCATTTTGTACTATTATTGAAGACAAAGAATGAACCTTAAAAAAAAACCCAAATACTTGTTATTTATTAAAAACATATGTGATACTGTAACACAAGAAAGAAAGTATAAAAAAACGTGCCATTTATGTGTCCCTAGCTGTATATATCTTTTCTTGATCTGGAGGACCTCCTCTGTCCGTAAATACCCATTTTAACCCCGAAATCGGGGGGATGCCATTCTAAAATTTACCCCTTCTTATAATGGTCAAAAATGAGTTGAATCGGACAATTACTTCCCTTAGCCCCCATATACCTAAAATAAAAATTTTCGAACTTCCTGGTGACTTTGTACCGCATATATCGGCCAATATGTGAGTTATCCCAAGAAATATAAGAGAGCGGACTTTATTAATAACAGTGTGTAGAAACACCGTAGTTCGTTCTACTCACTCGTTACAATTGACAGTCAAACAATTAAAATATAAAACTTTATTAAAATACATATATGAAATGTGACAATTAATGCAAATTTATAAAAACGTTCTCAAATATTGCGCACTCGTTATTTCACTTTGTTCACTCGGCGGTTGCTTTTTGACTGACTTTTTGTTGCTGCCACTTGCTTCATTTTATCTGACACTTGTTGGGCAACAGAGTTGCCATCGCTTACAGTCGGCTTTCCTGACCCCATGTGGCGCCCTAGCCCATGGTGCTCTCATCTTCGTCGTCGATGCCGTCTCGATCATCTGGTGGTAACATGCAACAAGTTTTAAGTTGATCTGATGCAAATACGGCTTTGTAGTGGCGTTGCGTTCGCTCGGCATGAGGTAAGTCTTCAATTATATAACGGTCATTTGGCAGGACTTTGGTGATGATGAACGGTCCTCTGAATCGTGGTTCTAATTTACGTGATGTACCGGAGCTTATTGGTTCGTTTGTAGTCAATACGAGATCACCTTCGTTGTACGTCTTCGGTTGGTTATGTTTGCGTCGTATAGCTTATTGGCTTGTGCTCTTACGTGTTTATTCGTTGAGCGGTGTCGACTAGTAGTTGCTGTAGGTCGGTGTCGTTTATCAGGTCATCATCATCGCCTTGAAGTGCCTGGATAAGTTGATTCTGCAGGATGTCTCGAAGCATGTACCCATAAAGTAGTCGGAATGGTGTACAGCCTGTAGTTTTATTCGGTATGGTATTAATGCTCCATTGTATTTGACGTAATTTGTCGTCCCAGCGTCTTTCGTCATCAGTGGAACGTAATAGCATGGATAGGATGACGCGGTTAGACCGTTCAGCGTGTCCGTTAGCGCGTGGCGTACGCGTTGCGTTGAGAATATGTTTGAAGTTGTTTTCTTTGCAAAACTTTTGGAACGCTTTCGAGGTGAATGCCGTTCCTCAGTCGGATATGATACGTTCAGGCATTCCCAGATAGCTCGTGATCTCTAGCAATACCGGAATTACATGGCTTGTTGCGGTACTCTTCTGCTCGTAGGATCGTGAACTTGGTAAATGATCTACAATTACCAACACATGCTCGTTGCGTTTTGAACTTTTTGCGAACGGACCCAAATGATCAATGTGTATTGTAGTAAACGGTATTGGTTTAACGGTGTCGTAGTGATATCGACCCTCACGTCGTCCGTCAGGGGTTTTATTTAAAGCACAACCCACACATGAGTTGATGTAGCTCTTTACGTAATTGCGCATTCGAGGAAACCAGAAGAGATTGAGAATTCGTTTTATTGTTTTGTCAACGCTGTTGTTGTTTTAACGAGATACTAATCCCCGTTAGGGTGGTAAGTGTCATTTGTGTTGTCGTCGACGTCATCTAACGGTAGGCCCAGGAGGGCCCCCCCCAGGGAGGGGGTGTTAGATGTGTAGGGTTAGTAGGGCATGCAAAGAGGTGGTCAGTGTCATGCGGAGATACATTGCATGCAGGACATACATTAGGTATGTCGGGGTCTATTCTGGATAGGTAGAAGTTTAACCTGCTACAGTAAGGGACAACGCTCATATGACCTGCCTTATCGTGGCATTCGTGGAGTATTGGGAACCTTAACTGCTTCGGAACAACCCATAGTATTTTGTTGTCGTGTTTTCGATATAAGCGTCCCAGTGCAATAACGTAGTCGGGATATTCTGGTTTCACCTCATTCTTTATTTCGTTAACTATGTTTTTTATTTTCTCGTCTTGTAGCTGAACACTAAACAACCAATCTGCCTTGTCGATATTCATCTTGGAAATTTTTAGATCCGCGGTATCTACTTTGTGTGCCTTTTCATAAGGTGCACGGCTCAACGAATCGACATGGGCCATACGAGCTCTCCTGGTCGTTTTGAATTTCAATGTCGAATTCTTGGATTCTCAACCACCATCGGGCAATGCGTGGTATGAGCTCTCGCTTCTTCATAGTTGTTCGTAAAGCGTTGCAATCGGTGATAACTTTGATTTTCTTTCCGTATACGTAGTACTTGAATCTTTCCAAGGATTCCACAGTCGCTAATGCTTCGAGTTCATAGCTATGTAAACGTTTTTCGTTGTCTGTAGTAGAGCGACTAAAGTATGAGATCGGGTGCAGTTGTCCATTCTCGATTTGCCACAAAACGCAAGGCTGATAGAGCTTGCGTCTGTATGTAGTTCGTGTTCGGCTTCGATGCGGTAGTTGACAATGGTTGGTTTCGATGATAATGCGATTTTGAGTTCGTTGAATGCTGACTCTTGCTGTTGTCCCCATACGAATGCGGTGTCGTTGCGTAGCAATTTGCGTAACGGCTTAGAAATAATAGAATAACCGGCGACGAATTTTCCGAAGTAACCACTGAGACCCAGGAATTTGCGTACTTCAGTGTCATTTCTCGGTTGTGAAAAATTTACGATAGCATTGGTTTTGACGTTGCCCGGACTGATACCTTTAGGAGTTAGCTGAAGTCCCAAACATGTTATTGTTTGCGTGAACACCTCACATTTGTTAACGTTCAATGTGAGTCCGCAGGTGCGTAGTACTTGGAGTATACGAGAAAGCTTTGTATACATTTCGTTGAAAAAATTAATGCCAATTAGGATGTCATCCCTATAATGTAGCATGCCGCCCGTCTCCACTCGTCTTTTGATTTCTGCCATGAGTCTATTAAGCACAGCTGGTGCATTCTTTAGACCAAACGGCATGCGTTTGAACTCATAGACCGTCCGTTGTGATAAAAGCAGTGTATTTCCGACTATCGGGTGTCATTTCGATCTGATAGTACCCACTATTCAAATCGAGTGACGAAAAGTATCGGAAACGTTTTGCTTCATGTAGCCGTTCTTCAATATTCGGGACTGGAAAATTCTCTTTCTTTGTCATCTTATTAATTCGTCGGTAATCGATAAATAACCGATCACTTCCATTCTGCTTCTTGACTAAGACCACGGGACTTGCGTATTCGGATGTCGATCTCGTGATAATATCACGCTCAAGTAATTCTTCAATCATCTTGTTGACAATATCGCGCTTCGGTTCTGGGATACGATAAGGCGCTTGAAATATGGTGCGATTGCTCTCAAGATCGATGCTAGCTTGAACTACGTCAGTTTTGCCAATATCTTTCAGCCCACTGGAGAAAACGTCGGCATAGCTTGCCAGAAGACTTTGCATCTTATTTCGTTCTGCTTCGTTGCTGAAATTGGACATTAGTGTGGAAAAATTGCTTTCAGTAATTACCGTCGTCTGTACTGCTCGTCTGCTTCCGAATATTGTGCGACCATTTTCAATCTTGACCTATTAAAACGTCTTGTTCTAGTAACTCGTCTTCAGCGATGTAGGCTTGCTTCTCGATGTTGATTCCATCGATGGCGATGTCTATGGTAATAGCCTCCGTGAACGTACGCACCCCTCCGCAAATGCCTTTTACTTGTAAGCAGCATTTTACGGCTTTATCGTCGATGCGTTTGGCTACTGACCTACGAATGATGCTGCATTGGCTGCCCGTGTCGATGAATGCGATATACGGTTGCGCTTTTATGTAAACTAATTTCTTAAAACATTCGTCAAGGTTGGTTGCACCAAGTCGTCGTAACGCTACTGTCGTTTTTTCACAATTCCCTCCGTTTGGATGAACTTTGTTAGACGTTGTACAGCGATGTCGCTTCTGCGGCAATGGACAGTTGTTGGAAAAATGTCCAGGTGCGTTGCAATTATAGCATTTCTATTTTGCGTCAAATTCATCATTTTCTTTCGT
This sequence comes from Bactrocera correcta, assembly GCA_027475135.1. Lineage (NCBI taxonomy): Eukaryota > Metazoa > Arthropoda > Insecta > Diptera > Tephritidae > Bactrocera > Bactrocera correcta. The sequence continues at coordinate 157,823,427 of CM050325.1, forward strand.
TGACTCAGCATATTTTTCGTTATTGTTGTCTCGCTTGCTTGGTTGATATACTTGTGGCTCACTTAGCCCTCCGCGGTTAATGAAATAGTCCTCGATGGCGTCTCTCATCTGATTCATTGTCGTGAACTTCATTGCCGAAGTGCTTTGTTGGAGTTCTCTATGTTTTAACCCAGATCTTGGGTAGCGTATAATGGCTGCCTCACTTAGTTTGTAACGTATATCTAGTGCCGCCACTCGAAAACAATACTCTTTTACGATTTCTTTTGGCTTCCTCGTTGCATTGGCCATCACGAAACGAATTTCCGTCTTCTCTCGATCTGAACCAAATTCGTGTCGTAACGGATTAGCAAAATTTTCCCAAGTTGTGTGTAATGTGGGTGATGCATCCAACCACATACGGGCAACTCCTCTTAATCGTTTATAAATAGCTAACAATAAAAATTTCTCGTCCCATCTATATATATGCTTCAACTACTCGATCGACTCTGTCAATAAATTGCTCTACCGTAATGCTTGCATTATACGTTGGATCAAATTCCGGCAGGGTATTTGCAATTTTTTTTACTGACGCGTGTCGCATATTCCCGTTCATTGAAATATTCCCGTTCGCAGAAATATTCCCGTTGCTTTGAATGCGTTGTTGTTAGTTGCCACCGTGTTGTCGTCGTTCGTTGAAATAGCGTCAGTGGCGTGATTTTGAACGCCTACGCCGCCGTTGACTGCGACTGCTCTACCGTTGCTAGCTGCGTTTTGTACCGTTTGTACTTCTTGCGTGCTGGCTGTACCATTGTCGTTGTTTTGTGCTTGTAGTAGCTGTACCATCATTTCGCGTAACTGCTTCATCTATTGCTCCAGTTGTGCCACCGTTGATGTCTCGGGTGACTCCTCCGTAACGTTGATTTCTTGGATGTCCACCTCATCGGACTCCTCATATGCGCCAAGACGTTGCAACAACTGATCTCGCGTGCCAGTCGTCGCTAGTTGCCTTTCTCGTAGCAACCTCTTTAGTTGTTCCACCTTCAATTCACTCATTTTCGCCATCGTATCGTTTATATAGTATATATCTGCAGGTGCCTGTAGCTCTTCACCAACGCACATGTACTTACTATTTATATAGACGTGTAGGGGTTTATCATCCCATTCTGAACTTTACAAACACCGTAGTTCTACTCATTCGTTACAATTGACAGTCAAACAATTAAATTATAAAACCTTATTAAAATATATGAAATGTGACAATTTATGCAAATTTATAAAAACGTTCTCAAATATTGCGTACTCGTTATTTCACTTTGTTTACTCGTTGGCGGTTGCTTTTTGACTGTGCCTTTTGGTTACTGCCACTTGCTTCATTTCATCTGACACTTGTTGGGCAGACAGGTGTAAACAGAAAATGGCACATCCTGGTGACATTGATCTTGACTCTCCTGGTGGTTTGTAAACAAAAAAATCAAAAGAAATTCTTAATCAATAAGAATGCAGTTATAGTCCGGGAACACGAAAAATTTTTTTTTTAAATGGCGACTGCCTGAAAATAAAAGTCATTTTTTTTTTTTTTTTGAAATTCCTGGTTTTTTTTTTAAATATTAAAAACAAAAACTTTGACACGATGCTTTTAGGGACGACAAAAGATTATATAAAGAAGGTTCGCACAAAATTTCAAGTAAATCGGTTGTATAGAACTTGAGATAATGCCGGTACCGAGTGGAAAAAAGTAGTTTCGAAAAAAAAACGCGTTTAAAGTTTAGGAGACAATTCTAGTGAACACGGACGCCACCTCACAAAATCGGCTGTGTCTCCGAAAATAAGTCGAATTTTGAAAAATCCTTCCAAGGTCATATTTTTGAAAGTCTGAACTTAAAATATATGAAAAAAATCGAATTTTTCAAAATTCTAGAGTAGAATACCCCCTTAACAGATATATGAGTGCTTGGGCAAAAAGCGAAGACTTTGAAGCGCAATTCCCAAGACAGCCGGTTCTACGCACCGGAATTGACTCGGATTTCATCCGACCAAGGGCTGTTATTTCGGCGATCTGACCCTGTTTGGATCGGTGAGTATTAATTTGTGTTTGTCGTCACTGGAGCAACGCCTAGCAGCAGGGTTGCTCCGTATCCTCCTGACTCGTGCTGGCATTGAGTCCAACCCGGGCCCGGAGGAATTTTTCTGCTGCGTCTGCGCAAAAAGGCTCCATCCAAATTCCACCTCGGTCAGGTGTAACACATGCAATGGATGGAGCCATCTTAAGACCTGCTCAGGCCTTAAGACCCACAGGGAGTAGACCACGCGTTACGTGGCCCCATGTTGCCTGCGCAATATTGCGACACAAGCCTCTACGGCCGTGCAATCTGCACATAGTTCGCGCGCCGCGCCGCCACTCAACCAGAGTGGCCAACTGAGGACCTAAACGGTCAGGAGCTCAATCAGGCAACATAGCTCCCACTCTGACTTATCCCCCCCCCAACCTTCATCCCGCTCCAATCCTCGTGCGAGGTCCAATCAGCAACTCTTGGTCCCTCGCACAGTCTGTTCCGTGTGTCAGGCCGTCATACGTCGGAACGTCACATCAGTTAAGTGCAATTCCTGCGCTGGCTGGTATCACTTCCCGACGTGTTCCGGCCTGCGCACCACACGTGAGTGGAGTGATTCCCACGTTGCCCCATGCTGCAGGAGTCTGCCCCCGCAACTCACAACAGTGGCGTCGCCGTCCAACACCCCAGTGCGACAACCGCCCCTACGGGTTCTGCAGCTGCAACAAATACCACCCACACGTCACTCCCTCACCCCCAGGATCACCCACGGACACCCGCGACACACCAGACTCCTTCAATTCAACTGCAACGGACTCCAGAGTAAGATCGAGGAGATAGTTGCACTTATGAATCGGGAACGTATATCGATAGCTGCGGTCCAAGAAACCAAGTTAAACAGCCGCTCAGATCTTCTGAGTTGTGCAGGTTTCAACGTAATACGTAAGGATCGCGAGCGAGATAGTGGTGGTGGCCTAGCTTTCATATTGCACAACACTGTGCAGTACCGTCTAATCGAAGAAGACATCGACCCAAGGGATACTACCCTAGAATGTCAGGGCATAGCTATCCGGTCAGGCGATGTCGAGCTCGAAATATTCAATATATACATCCCCCCAGTTACATGTTGCCCTACAGGATATCACCCGAACATAGGTGCGCTACTTCGTGGTGAAAACCGTATGGTACTAGGCGACTTTAACGCGCACCACGATCTTTGGCATTCCTGCCTGTCAAATGATCGTAGGGGGATGGAGCTGGCGGAACAGATAGACGACTCGACATTCTGCACAATGAATGACGAAGCCCCCACCAGAGTTATGGGCACCTGTAATAGCTCGCCAGACATTACCATTGCTAGCGGTGGTCTGATTAATAGCATAACCTGGCGACCTATGCTAACTCTCGCTTCAGACCATCTGCCCATAATTATCTCGATCGAGAAGCCTTCCGATTTCGTTTCCGTGGACAACCGTACCTTCTTTAACTTTAAAAAAGCTAATTGGGTCGGCTTCACGGAATTTACCGAGAACACCTTCAACGCTCTACCCATTCCTACGGACGTATGCGTTGGCGAGCGTCAATTCCGCAAGGTGATCGCAGCAGCTACCGCTCGCTTCATCCCGGCTGGAAGATTAGCGGAAATCCGCCCCAATTTCCCAGCCGAAGCAGCGGTTCTAGCTAATGAGCGCGACACCTTACGCCATGCCGATCCCGGGGATCCCCGAATAAGGGATCTCAATTTGGAGATTCGGCAAATGGTAAATCAACATAAGCGGACGAAATGGATAGAGCACCTGAGGTCCTGCAACCTCTCCACCGGTGTGAGTAAGCTTTGGGCTACTGTCAAAGCTCTGTCTAATCCAAGGAGACATGACGACCGAGTTGAAGTTCAATTCAATGGTCATGCCTCCTCGGACCCGAAGAAGTGCGCGAGCTACTTCAGCCGGCAGTTTACACTGCACCCTTCGGTAGACAAAGCTAAGAGATGTGTTAACCGACGGCTGCGCAAAATGCCAAACAACTGCGCGCCACTTACTTTCACCGATGAGGAGGTTCAGGGTGTCATCAACAAGGCAAAATCGTCCAAATCCATCGGCCCAGACGGAATCAATATGCTAATGTTAAAGCATCTAGGCTCGACGGGAGTAAAATATCTCACCAAGGTCTTCAACCTGTCGCTCACCACTCTTCAAATACCCGATGTGTGGAAAGTCGGAAGAGTGGTCCCACTACTGAAACCTGGGAAACCCGCCAACAAAGGGGAATCTTATCGCCCGATAACTCTCCTCTCCCCAGTAGTGAAGACACTTGAAGCCTTGTTACTCCCGACCTTCACTCACCACCTGAGCCTAGCCAGCCACCAGCATGGATTCCGAAAAGTGCACAGCACCACCACAGCACTTAGCGTCATAAACGCCCAGATAGTTCGTGGCCTCAACCAGAAACCACCCTGGGAAAGAACGATCCTCGTAGCGTTGGACCTGTCAAAAGCTTTTGACACGGTCAATCACACAACGCTACTGCAGGACATCGAAAAAACCACTCTCCCTCCAGGGCTAAAGAGGTGGACCATGAACTATCTGAACGGTCGTCAGTCATCCGTACTATTTCGAGGTGAAACATCAAAACTGAGAAGAATTAAACAGGGGGTTCCGCAGGGTGGTGTCCTCTCCCCGTTACTGTTTAACTTCTACATCTCGAAACTTCCTCAACCACCAGAGGGGGTTTCCATAACCTCGTACGCAGATGACTGCACGATAATGACGTCGGGCAATGGAATCGATGGCATGTGTTCGAAGGTAAACAGCTACCTCTCCGACCTTTCTCGTTTCCTCACTGCACGAAACCTCCATCTTTCACCCACCAAATCCACAGCGACCATATTCACAAACTGGATGAAGGAGTATAGACTTGAGCTTAATATTGCGGTCGATGGCGTCAAAATCCCGACCGTCAATAACCCTAAGATTTTAGGCGTAACTTTCGATAGTCTATGCTTCTTCTCTCCCCATACGACCGCGATTATCGCCAAGGTACAGAGCCGCAACAAAATCCTCAAGTCGCTAGCCGGCAGCACATGGGGAAAAGACAAAGAAACGTTGCTGGCAACATACAAGGCAATCGGCCGGCCGGTCCTCAACTATGCAGCGCCCATATGGTCGCCTGGATGCAGTGGCACGCAGATGAGGAAACTCCAGACCTGCCAAAATACTGCACTCCGGACTACGACGGGATGCCTCTTGATGTCTCCCATCGAACACCTCCACAGCGAGACGCATATGCTTCCTGTAAAGGAGCATAATCAACTCCTCTCCAGACAGTTCCTGCTGGGTTGTTTCCGTAGGAATCACCCCTGCAGCCATCTGCTTGTAGCGGAACCGCCTCCCAGGAGCATCAAGAGGTCTTTCCTCGACTATGTCGACGACATCAGACAGTACGCCGACCAGACTTCGGACGCAACGTACTATCGACAGGCACTGGCCGCCATTCACAGTGGAGCCATCAACACCTTCATCGACTCCCTCCCCGTGAATGGCGTTCTTGGAGTCAAACCACCATCTATAGCAGACGAAGAGCTCCAGTTGCCGCGAGAAACGCGAGTGACCCTAGCGCAACTTCGTTCTGGATACTGTAGCAGGTTAAACTCCTACTTATCCAGAATCGACCCCGACATACCCAATGTATGTCCTGCATGCAACGAGTCTCCGCATGACACTGACCACCTCTTTGCATGCCCTACAAACCCTACCCATCTAACACCCTCCTCCCTTTGGTCCGACCCCGTCGAAACAGCATGTTTCCTGGGCCTACCGTTAGATGACCTCGACGACAACACAAGTAATCCTTACCATCCTAACGGGGATTTGATAACCGTTAACAACAACAACCACAACAAGCGCGATTTCTCGGTTTTTCATTTTTACGATTATTCCCAATTGGCGGGCAGGATAGAAAAAAATCTAAACGTCGTACGGAATTAGGGCAAAGTTTATTATCATTGACATAAAATTATCTTATATTTAAACTAAAAAATTAAGAAAAGTCAAGTTTAAACATATTGTTCAACATCATAAAGTAAAATTTTTTCGGTCAAAAACCATTTTTAAATTTTTTTAAAAATTGTAAAATTTTATTTTTTTTAATTGTCTTAGTTTAACAAAAGATCAATTATTAAAAAATATGAATCTCTTTGAACTTTTTGTTTCCGATAGAAATTGCGACCTGCATCCTGCCCGCCGTCCGAAAAATGCACATGCGAGACGCATCGGGCAATTGCTTCCTAAAGGCAGAATATCAAAGATTTCGTATCCAAAAAATTTGTGAAAGATGTTCAAATATATAACTATAAAGCCTCGAAATTTCGCTTGAATCAATTATTTCATTCCCTCCCAAAAAAATCCTCAAAAAAATCGATTTTTTGAAGCCTCTAAAGCAGGCTCCCCCTTAATAGAACCATATGCACATATGTAAACTTTATTGATTAACTACAAACACACAATTCATACGCGCATTAGATATAAAAGAATTTTCTTTATCTTGTGCCGTTGCACCAAGAAGAAAATTCTGCAATTGGTGCACCGTGCAAGGGTTTTGCAAGAACAAGAGCATCTCCTTAACAGTGAGCAGTCCGCATATACAGCTATGGACATATAAATGGCACATTCATTTAAGTATACTTTCATATGCTAAAGTATCTTTAATATCCTTTCAAACAACCAAGTTTTTGCGGTTTTCTGAAAGTTTATTCCTTACATCTAAAAGTAGCACAAACTCAATTTCGAATTCATTAATAACGCAACAAAAATTATGAAAAGGTAGAAAAAGTGGTGAAATTAGATGGACGCATAAATGGCACAATCTGCAAAAGAGGGGAAAAGTCGAGTTAAAAACGTGTTTTTATCTGGTTCTTTTGTGTACAAACAATTTAGTAGCTAATATTTTGTGCTGTAGCCTTTGTTTTTAATGACTGCTTCACACCTGCGACTCATACTCTCAACCAGTTTTTCACACTTGGTCTTAGGTATGGCATGCCAAGCTTCCTGAACCGCAGCCCAAAGATCGTCCAGATTTTTATAATCTTTCTTCGCGACTCTAATCTTGACTTCATTCCATAAGTTTTCAATAGGGTTTAAGTCGGGGCTCTGCGCTGGCCAATCTAAAACATCGATTTTCTCCGCACTAAACCAATTCTTAACTAGTTTGGAGGAGTGTTTGGGGTCATTGTCTTGCATAAATTTCCATTTAATTGGCATGTTATCGAAGGCATATGGTTCCATATGATGTCTCAAAATGTCTAAGTATTGAAACTTATCCATCTTGCCGTTTATCCGTATGAGTGGCCCTATGCCATGCCAGGAAAATGCACCCCAAACCATAATGTTTCCGCCCCCGTGTTTGATTGTCTTCTGTGTGAACCTTGGATTAAATTCTTGGCGTTTAGGACGATGAACAAAGACTCTTCCATCTGGCCCTATCCTGTTGATCTTCGTTTCGTCACTCCACAATATGTTTTTCCAAAAATGTATTGCTTTTTCTTGATGGGCTCTGACGAAAGCCAATCGTTTAGAAATGTTTTTTTTTGACAGGAGTGGCTTCTTCCTAGAAATGCGCCCAAACAAGTTTGCTTCATTCAGTCGTCTCCTGACAAGCCTACAGGATATTTCTGTATCCAAAGATTGGTTGATATCGGCTGCTATCTGACGTGATGACTTGAATGGGTCATTTTTGGACATTCTAACAATAGCAGCATCCGTACGCGCATCTGTTTTTCGAGGCCTTGGTTTTCGAATTTGTGATTTTATCAATAAATCAGGGTTCTTCACACATGAATTAATTGCATTGTATACTTTTTTCCGAGAAATATTTAAATTTTTAGCAATTTCGGCCACTTTCTGTCCTCCTTCATGCATTTTCCATATGATTCGTCTTTCTTCTATTGTGGTATGCTTTCCTGATCCCATTTTCTTTAACTTATTTACTCAAAATATTTCTGATAAAAAACTATCCAACTATGGTAAATATCATGCGCTTCTATTGAAGTTTACGCGGGAACTATGTATGCAAATTAGTTTGTGCCATTTACGTGTCCATTCAATATTAGTGTTGTTTACACAAAATTGATAACGGTAAATAATTAGCAAAACATAACGGAATATTTCGCCGCTGCAGATATGGGAGCTATAACGGGACAAAGTTGGATGCAAAACATTTGACATTTCCAGCAATTTTTAATGGACAATTTTTAACATTTAGTTGAAATATAATTTTGTGCCATTTATATGTCCATAGCTGTATATGGAATGTAAACAACTATCAAGTGACAATTGAGGGCCGGCAAAATATGTCTTCCAAAAAAAGTCGATTAAACTAGAGCAGGCACCGATTATAATGAGTGGAATGTAAGTTTTCAAGTAGTTTTCAGCGAAAACTGTGTTTTCGTTTGACAGATTTTACATGGACGAAAACACAAGTTTTCGTGCGAAAACCAGTTTTTCCCACGAAAACATGTTTTCGTTGTCGGTCCGATCATGAATGAATGAATGAATGAATGCAGATGAGGAATGCACTGCCACCTTTGGTCTATTGTGCCCTCTCCTTACTCACATTGACTCGCTTAGACCCAGCCTATTGATAAAGTCCAGCAGACTTCCAGGCGGTAGCGAGGCAATGCGATCCCTATCCGGAGACAGCACTCCAAGGGCCTTTGATCTGCATCTACAGACTGCTGGGCAGTCAAACAGCAGATGCTCCTGGGTTTCTGGCTCCATGCCGCAGAAACGACAGCTGGCGCAAGCTGATAGGCCCATGCTATGCAGATGCCTGTTCAGCCTGCAGTGACCAGTGTACCATGCGACCAGTAGCCTGAGTTTGTTCCTTGGGAGATTTATTATAATTTTGAACCTTTTCAGGTTGTAACCTCCCATTAGCAGTTTAGCGTGTCTCATGCCATGAGCCTGTAGCCAATACTTCTCTCTGCCTACCCTTTCCTCTCTACGGAGCAGCTCCTTTAAGGTGTGGGGACCCACCACCGTAAAGGGTTCGGGTCCTACCATTTTGCTGGAGGCCGCGGAGCGGGCAAGCTCGTCCGCCAGTTCATTACCGGCTATACCTTGTATGCCCAGGCACCCAGGCCAGGTGTAGCCGGTTTCTCCCGGTTTCCGCAAGGCAATTCAGCCTATCCCTACACTCCTGCACTAGAAGCGATTTGACCTCGTAAGAGGAGGGTCCTGCGTCTGGTAAACGGAATTACTGACGTCTTGGAGGGGTTGATGTTCAGGTCAACCTCCCTACACCACCTCGTCCGAACATAGTATTATTCATTTTTGTTTCACTTTTTTTTAAATAAATAAACAAATTTCACAATCAGCTGTCTAAATGCACAAGTCTGTACTAATTTTGCTCGTCTGTCAGGGCTATTACGTTACAGATTTATGTTACATTATCACCAAAATAAAGATGCATTTGTTATGGTGCAAAATTACGAATTGTAAATCCTCGTAAAATATCGGAGAGTTTTTTTTTTGATAAAATCCATAGTATTAGCATTTTGGGTCCTATTCCTTTGTTTTCCTCTGTAAAAATATATATGTATATATATTAATTCGTAATACTAAAATAAATTAATTTCTTAACTTACCACACATTTAAAATCTGTTAGTAGCAAATATCTTCTTGCTTTGTTCCTGATAACAAAACCGTGCAAATTTTTGTTTTGAACATCAAAAAAAAGTATCAAAATTCATAACACTTACGACAACTATAGTAGAACACATCCCAATATAGAAATCTAGTAGCTTTCAATTTGTGTTGGTCAACATTTGAAAAGGCTTGTAACATTTGGTTTTTTGAACTTTAATTGAATCTTGAATCGTGTCATGGACTGGGTAAGGTTTGAAAATATGCTTTCAACCCTTTCACTTGGCAGTTTTCGGGCTTATTGTATTTGTACAGTGTTGTCTTTTACCACATTCGCATAACAACGGACAACATTTCCAACGTTTCCATGTTTACAAGTATGGTCCTTGGATCAGTGAAATCGTTTGCTTTCCCTTTATATACACATCATTTCGTTGATCAGACTTCGAAGTAAATTCTTTCGAAGCTTGTACATATACATATGTATATGCCGTATAAATCAACTATGTCTAAGGTAAAAAAAAAATTGTAAAATACTTTTATAAGATTTGGGTCTCCCGAGAGATCAATAATAATATACAGCAATACAATACCTTATATTCTTATTTCCTTTGTTTATATAAACAATTTTCATAAAAAGGTAATAATTTGTTTATATTTAAGTTTTAAATGAAAGGACTACTACTTAGAACAATGTTGTTTTGATTTTCACGTTCCTATCTACATTTTTTTTTTTTTTTTTATTTATTTATATCACTTGTTTTGACTTTTTGTTTTTGTCGGCTTTAGGGAACATTAACGAAAAGATAAAAAACACGTTCGCTCTCTTTAAATGTAAATTTATTTTTATACTTATATATTTTTGAACTTCAACCTCGAGTAATTTTTTTTCCACATATCGGAATAATGAAGAGTTTTATGCTGTTCTTCTTAATCCTCTTTAAAACATATTAATTTTTTTGACGTAACTAGCCTAAGGTCGGGATTTATACAGGATTTTAGATTTTTAATTTTTTATCGCCTTAGGAATGAAAAGTACAATTTTACTTTTCAATTTGAATGAAATTTAAAAACGGTTAAAATCTTTAATTTAAAAACAATTATGTGCTTGGGATTAAGCTTTTTATACTCTTGCAACCAGTTAGTTGCTACGTATTACCTAAAACTAAGCGAAATAAATGGTATTTTATGTGGGTTCTCTAGTACAAAAAAAGTTCGTAGATGGGCGATCGGACCGCCATTAACGGAAAATATATAAAGTGTCATAGCGGTACTGTTAAAAACACTAATAGCGCGATAGATCCCTAACTAAATACGCCAGAGACATTAAATTTTACCACCGAGATGGTATGAAAGAGCCAGGTTGTAAGTTGAACGATGGCGTAGCTCCGCCCCCATTTCTCGGGACCTGACCAACCAATTTGGTACGCGGCATTCTCTTTACATTCCTATGTCACATTGTGAAAATGGACAACAACCACGCCTACTTCCCATATAGCACAATTTTAAATTCCACTTGATTCGTTCAGTTTTCAGTACACAAATCAAGAAACAATTAATTTAACGGGATAAAACTTCGCACGAATAATGTCTGGTGTGTGCCACTTTATGACCAAAAGTTATTTAAATCCAATAGAAACTGTCCAAACTCCTTCTTCTTCTTTACTGGCGTAGACACCGCTTACGCGATTATAGCCGAGTCAACAACAGCGCGCCAGTCGTTTCTTCTCTTCGCTACGTGGCGCCAATTGGATATTCCAAGCGAGGCCAGGTCCTTCTCTACTTGGTCCTTCCAACGGAGTGGAGGTCTTCCTCTTCCTCTGCTTCCCGCGGCGGGTACTGCGTCGAATACTTTCAGAGCTGGAGTGTTTTCATCCATCCGGACAACATGACCTAGCCAGCGTAGCCGCTGTCTTTTAATTCGCTGAACTATGTCAATGTCGTCGTATATCTCGTACAGCTCATCGTTCCATCGAATGCGATATTCGCTGTGGCTAACGCGCAAAGGACCATAAATCTTTCGCAGAACCTTTCTCTCGAAAACTCGCAACGTCAACTCATCGGTTGTTGTCATCGTCCAAGCCTCTGCACCATATAGGAGGACGGGAATTATGAGAGACTTATAGAGTTTGGTTTTTGTTTGTCGAGAGAGGACTTTGCTTCTCAATTGCCTACTTAGTCCGAAGTAGCACCTGTTGGCAAGAGTTATCCTGCGTTGGATTTCTAGGCTGACATTGTTGGTGGTGTTTACGCTGGTTCCAAGATAGACGAAATTATCTACAACTTCAAAGTTATGACTGTCAACAGTGACGTGAGTGCCAAGTCGCGAGTGCGACGACTGTTTGTTTGATGACAGGAGATATTTCGTCTTGCCCTCGTTCACTGCCAGACCCATTTCTTTTGCTTCCTTGTCCAGTCTGGAGAAAGCAGAACTAACGGCGCGGGTGTTGAGGCCGATGATATCAATATCATCGGCATACGCCAGCAGTTGTACACTCTTATAAAAGATGGTACCCTCTCTGTTAAGTTCTGCAGCTCGAACTATTTTCTCCAGAAGCAGGTTGAAAAAGTCGCACGATAGGGAATCGCCTTGTCTGAAACCTCGTTTGGTATCGAACGGCTCGGAGAGGTCCTTCCCGATTCTGACGGAGCTTTTTGTGTTGCTCAACGTCAGTTTACATAGCCGTATTAGTTTTGCGGGGATACCAAATTCAGACATCGCGGCATAAAGGCAGCTCCTTTTCGTGCTGTCGAAAGCAGCTTTGAAATCGACGAAGAGGTGGTGTGTGTCGATTCTCCTTTCACGGGTCTTTTCCAAGATTTGGCGCATCGTGAATATCTGGTCGGTTGTTGATTTACCAGGTCTAAAGCCACACTGATAAGGTCCAATCAGTTTGTTGACGGTGGGCTTTAATCTTTCACACAGTACGCTCGACAGAACCTTATATGCGTGGCGGGTCCCAAACCCAGCGCACAACCCTATGCAGGGGTGTTTCGCCTTCTCACTTTAGCTCGCCTTCAAACGGATGTTCTTAGGCTACCCAGAGGATACTTGGTCAAAGACCGGAAGTCGTGAGCTGCTTGAGTCATATGTAAAAGAATCGTTTCTGGCCACTCCCAAGTGAATGGCGATCAGAGAACTTTCCTCACTTGCGTGAACTTCTACACATGACCCCATCCTCCAAACTCCTAGGTACCGAATATTTAGACCCCGGTATCTATAGTTGTCTTTTGATCGAAAATTTCGGTCAATGTGCACGTATGCATAGGTATAATTTAAATTAAGAAATAATTCTCTTATAATGGAATGTCTATGTCAAAAATAAGTTGAATCGGACCAATACTTCTCTTAGTCCCCATATACTTAATATAAAGATGTGAATTATCATAACAGTGTATATTTGTGCCTAAAATAGATAAATTTGAGCGAAAACTTGGCCTACTACCAATATAACTAACATCAGGATTTTCAAACATCGGGCTGACATTACCTATATGATTGGTTTTCCACTTTAACCAGTTGCAAGAGTATAAAATGTTCCTTTATAAGCGAAGTTAACGCTTACATACTTGTGTTTTTTTTTTTCAATCCGGTAGTTGGGATTAAGTTTTTATTCTGTATGTGGAATTAAGTTTTTTTAATGTATTATATGCATCCAACCTAGATGTTAGGTAACACTTTTCTATTTTTTCCTATGTATTTGATATGTTAGGAGGTTCTTTTAAATACTACATAAGCTAAAAATTATTTTGCCTGACCGAGAATCGCTCCATAAACATTTCAAATTTAACTCGGCCTGACAAATAAAGCGATATGTACACGTATTTTAATACCATTAATATTATTGCCTTCAATATAGGCTTTTTGAGCCAAATCAAGCATTTCAACTTTAATCTAATTTTCCATACACTTGTTATAAGCATTGGCTTTTAAAGGGCTTTTGGTATCGAAAACAAAAAACCACACAGGGAGCCAAAATCTAACGATCCTCTGCTATCAGACTGACTTTTTGCTTGTAATTGGCAGCCAATAGCCATGGATAATGTATATTCATAATTTGCATCTAGTTTAATAACTTTCATTGTATGTATTCTGATGGTTTGGATCTTTTATATTTTGTGACAGGCTGCGTGAAGTATCTGATAAAGTAAATAAGTTCGGATGTGGTACACATCGAATATTTGAGCATCTTAAAATACCAGTGAAAGAAATTGTCGTAGGCCCAAACCACATTGGTGTACTTTTGGAAGACGGAAAGGCATTTCGAGCGGCTTTTTCTATTAATTCAGACCGTATCGATCTGAGCAGGATTGACAGCAGCAAAAGGTATTTTTTTTTTTATAAAGGTATAGTTACTGTATTTTTGACAATTTATTAATTACAGCAATATAAATAATAGCTCTAATCTGACAAATAATTCAAAAAGTGCTGCCCCATCGTCAGCAAGGCAGTTAGCTCGTTCAAGAGCGCGTCTTATGCGTACAACCGGAAGATCTGGATCTGCAAATCAAAGCTCAGGTTCACGCAGCACAGGAGTAATTATTGGCAGTGGCTCCTCAAGTCGTCCTATTGTAACCGTGCCTGCCACTTACGTTCCTGAAGAACTAATATCCCAAGCTGAAGTCGTTTTACAGGGTAAAAGTAGAAATCTAATTATAAGAGAATTACAGGTTGGTTCTGCTTTGGCTAATTATGAATATATGGAAAGTTAATGTTCTTTGTAATTTCAGAGGACTAATTTAGATGTAAACTTAGCAGTTAATAATTTGCTGTCTCGAGATGATGAGGAAGCTGAAGATACGGAGGAAGTTGGTGATAACTATGTTCCAGAGGACTTAATATCCTTGCTCGATAATGGATTTCATGGAGATAATAGCAGCGTTATAATAGATCCTTCCGATGGCCTTTTTTCTGAAGAAATATTCAGCAACTATTCTAGTATTCGCAAGTAAATAAATTATTAAATCAAATAGTACTTGCAGCTATCTTAATATTTCTGAACTGTTAATTCAGCTTAATTGCTATTAAGAAACGTGAAGTTATATTAATAAATTCTTCACACAGAATGTAGTTAGTTCATATATTTGTGATAATGTGTCCAAACATATTCCATCATCATTAGAGTAAGCTTGACATTCACTGGTTATCATTTTCAAAATGATGACAAATTATTACAACTTTGTTTTTGATGTTTAAGATTGCTACAGTATAAGCTATATGACATATTTATATAAGTAGTAAAACGGCTATTCCAAATTATAATTATCAAATTATTCGAACCTTTTTGAAATGTCAATATGGAATTATATCATCCCCCTCTAATCATTAGAGCACGTCGCCCGAAGCAAATGGTAAAAAAACACGTACTCAATGCCATTTTTTTTTTGAAATTTTTAAATTTACTTTGAAATCTGTAAATAAATTAGTTGTTCGAGTGTTAATATTTGAATATCTATTTACATGCTTTCTTTCATAAAACAGCTTACTATTCGATCGCATACGTAGTGAAAGAAATCAGTCGAGCTCAAGTAATTCAGATAACCAAGTGCGACCTTTAACAACTTCTAGTGGCGTATTGTCGTCAAATAATAGCTTGTCTGCGCAAATATCATCTGTAAGTGTTGATCGAGAAGCTTTTAGTCGATGGAGAGATCGTCAATATTACGGACCTCGACGTTGGCTTAACAAGGACGATTATGTTTGGGAAAACAACGGAGGTTTGTATATATAACGAATATCTTATAGTCTGCCTTGAAACATATTTAAAATTTTAAAACATTTATTTTTTTTTTTTTATTAAAATATACCCCTAAAATTATATTTTCATCATACTTTTTCTATTGCAAAAATTTAAACATTATTAGTATCTATAATTGTACGAATACAGCTGCTACTCGAAAAAATATTATAATATAAAATTGAATTGCAACCATAAACAATTGTTATTATAGTACGTACAAGTGTACTTACGAAGGGCTGTCTACATTATTTTAAGAATTTTATGGTTTGAACATATGTATTTAGTATCTTTAAAGAAAAGATATGTACATTATTTTTATTTATTTATAAACGATTTTAACTAACTTAACTAAGTTTAATAATTTATCAAAATTAATATTAAAAAATCGTTGCTCTTCACTTCACTTTACTAATACTTGTAGTAATATTTACATTTTGGTTTGTAATATTTTTTTGTTTTTGTTATTATTATATATATATATATTATAAATTAATAGTAAAATTATGATTAATAATCAACTTGAGAAACTGTTTCACTCGCACAAAATTTTGTAATTTCACGACAAAGGAGCAAATTAATTAAATTCTACTATATATTAACTATTTTGAGTTCTAATCGACCCTATTATTTCCATTCCTTATTATTTTCCATTTCTTCATGTTTTATTTTACCTTTTCTCTCAAAAATTTTAAAAATGCTGCCAAATAGTTTCCCAAATGTCCCAAAAGCTTTAACTCGGGGTTATATCTGCATTTTCAAACATACTAGGGCAATTCAGAATCTGGTGCAAATGGTCTTGCACATTTTCAATTGCAAATTAGCGAGCATATTTTTGCTCTTACACTAACAAAATGTACAGCGATGCATCTGCTATATTATTTACAACACTGGCTTGCAAATTATTAGCTGCAGTCAAAAATAAAAATATTGTAAACAAAGAGAAGAATTTTTGTAAAAATTAAGAAATTTGAAATTTGTCGCATAAAAATATTTCTTACCTTCAATGTACATAATTTCTTCAGCAGCTTCATGAAATAAAACGCCAGTTAATTTTTCCCTAAAACTTTTTTTGGCATATTTTCCAATTTGTGCGAAAATTTTGATTACAAACAATGTTTTTCTTCACCGATCAACTGCGAATTAATGGTCTTTGCAAGGGTTTCACAGAAACTACAAAAAATACGTTAATTGTTAATGGTAAATATTTGCAATTGCATAATTTTGCAAACTCAGATGCACAAGATCCTGAATTGCCCAACTGATTTATCTAGACATCCACAATAGGAAGGTTAAGAATGTGTAATATTATTGGCAACTAATTGCGGTATATCTGAAAAGAACATACTCAAATTATGGAGGGAACACTTCTCTAGCCTGTTGAATGGTAGTGAAAGTATAACGTCAGGAGAAAGCGAATCACATTCTCTAATCGATGACGATGGAGCCAAAGTTGTCATTGCCCGACCATAAAAAAGTTCGAATAGCAATTACTCGTCTGAAGAACAAAGGGCGGGCAGACAGATTGCTTGTCGAGCTATTCAAACACGGCGGCGAAGAACTGATAAGGATCATGCATCAGCTTCTTTGTAAAATATGGTTGGACGAAAGCATGCCCAAACGATTGGAATTTAATTGTGCTCTGCCCCATCCATAAAAAAGGAGACCCTGTTTGTGAAAGATTAAAGTACACCGTTAATATACTGATTGAATTTTTTCAGAGTGGCTTTAGACCTGAAAAATCAACAAAATCTTGGAAAAGGCACATGAAAAGAGAATCGACAGCACAAAAAGGAGCGGCCTCTATGCCGCGATGTTTGAATTTGACATCCCCGCAAAACTAATACGGCTGCGTAAACTGACGTTGAGCAATACCAAAAGCTCCGACAGGATTAGGAAGGACCTCTCCGAGCTCTTCTATACTAAACGAGGTTTCAGACAAGGAGATTCCCTATTATGCGACTTCTTCAATCCACTGCTGGAGAAAACAATTCGAGCTGCAGAACTTAATCGAGCGGGTACAATCTTTTATAACAGTCATAACTTTGAAGTTGTAAAAAATTTCGTCTAACTTGGAATCAGAATTAACAGCAACAACAATGTCAGCTTCGAAATCCAACCCAAAATAACTCTTGCCAACAGGTGCTACTTCGGATTAAACAGGCAATTGAGAAGTGAAGTCCTCTCTCGTCAAACAAAAACCAAACTCTATAAGTAACTCATTATTCCCGTCCTGCTATATGGTGCAGAGGCTTGGACGATGACAACAACCAATGAGTCGGCGTTGCGAGTTTTCGAGAGAAAAGTTCTGCTAAAGATTTATGTTCCTTTGCGCGTTGGCCACGGCGAATATCGCATTCGATGGAACGATATAAGTATATACACACCTGCTCAAAATAATAGTTACAAAATACTTTTTCAAGTAAAGCTCATCAGGAAAAAGTTTTATTTAAATTTTTGAGAAAAACGCAAACGTATTATATTTTTCAAATATTTACAAGCCAAATTAAATAAACTTCATTTAAAAAAATAGCAAAACAAACAAATGTAAATTCAAAAACATTTCATACCTAAAATAAACTTGCTCAAAAAAATAGGAACACTTTTAATAAGACAATTATTTTGGAAAAACAAATTATGATAAAACAGTTTTGTTGTATATTTACCATTACTTAGTTAATATCTATTATATCCACCATTGTTCTGGATTACTTTATTTATTCGTTTGGGCATACAACTGATTAAAGCCTGACAGGTTTCTTTAGGTATCTCATACCAAGTTGCTTGTATGCACTCCCATAACTGGTCTTTGTTAGAGAAAGATTGACTCGAAAATTTTTTTCTTTAGTTCTTCCCATAGGTTTTCTATTGGATTTAAAGCCGGAGATTAGCTTGGTCACTTCAAAACGTTAACATTATTGTCCTCAAAATATTTCTTAACCAGTTTGGAGGTATATTTTGGGTCATTATCTTGCTGATATACCCAACGTAATGGTAAGTTTTCTTCGGCATAGGTTATCATGACATTTTCAAGTATTTCCTTGTACTCCGACGCTGTGATTTTGTTAGTTGTCCGGTATATAGGGCCTACTCCATACCAAGAAAAATATCCCCACACTCTGACGTTTCCATCTCCATGCTTCACAGTTTTTTTTTTTGTTTTTGTGAATCGAACGTGAAACTCCTTTCTTTTTGGACGACGCACATTTCTCACAATCGTTTCCAAACAAATTCATTTTCGTTTCATCACTCCATAAGATGTTTCTCCCCTTTTTTGCTTCCTCAGATCCTGACGATTCCAAATGACTTCTTGCAAAGTTTAACCTCATATCTAAATTTTTTTATTCGCATCAATGCAACTTTCCTGGCTATTCGTCCTGGTAGCTTGTTCTTTTGAAAACGCCTGCGAACTGTTTGAGCACTTACTACATTTCCAATTTTTGCTTGTGATAGATTCGACAACTTGAATGGGTCCTTTTTTCAAATAGTTACAATGTGGCGCTCAAGAGCTGTACTCGCTTTTTGTGGCCTTCCACGAGTCTCTCTACTAGAGTTTCGCTTTAAAGCATTTTTAACAAAATTATGAGACCTTTCCATTAATTTCCCAATTTCCCGAAGCGATTTTCCTTGCTTTCTGAGGTTGTTGCTTCTACAACAGTGCAATGTGGCTTTCGAACCATCTGATCAAAAAATAATTCAATTTATCTGCAGCATTTTGAGCTTTAATGAAAGAAAACTTAACAATCCAGATAAAAAAACTTGAAAAACTGTATAAAATTAACTTTTTTTCACAAAAAGCTAAGTTCACTTATGTGTACCTATTATATTGAGCAAGTTTTTTTCTAAATATTCACACAAAACTGAAATACGCATTAACTCGGGGATTGCTTCATTCTCTTAGAAAGGGCGATGCCATATTATCTTAATTAAACTTACGGCATAACTTGTCTCAAAAAGACCATAAAAAGTTGTTAAAACTATTGAGAGTACTAAGTTTTATAGTGTAACTATAATTTTGAGCAGGTGTGTATATATGTATATGACGACATTGACATAGTTCAACGAATTAAGAGACAGCGACTGCGCTGCCTAGGTCATGTCGTACATATGGACGAAAACACTCCAGCTATGAAAGTATTTGACGCAATACCCACCGGGAGAAGCAGAGGAAGACCTCCACTCCGTTGGAAAGACCAGGGGGAGAAGGATTTGGCTTCGCTTGGAATCTCTAATTGGCTCCACGTAGCGAAAAAAGAAACGACTGGCGCGCTGTTAACTCGACTATAATCGCGTAAGCGGGGTCACGCCAGTATAGAAGAGGTTATAAATTTGTCGAAATTTTATTAATTTATGTGATTATTTACACTTTTTCTGTATAAATGTTGCTAAATTTCGAAATTGTTAGTAAGTAAATAGCAAAAACATAAACATGTATTGCATCATCATTTACGAATGCGAAATGTTTCAATTGTTCACCACATAATAATAATCTCTGAAAGATTTAAATAATGTTTCTTACATCTGTTTTTTTATTAATTACATTAAAGAACCTTACCGTGTTTCTTTTTACTCAAATAAGTTTTAAAGTTTAAATATTCAGCTTTTATTTCATTTAAGATTTGAGAAAGAGAGACATTTCATCCAGTTCTCCTCTTTGGATTTCGGAAGAATTGCAACCTTGGCCGGATAAAAATGGCTTCACCAAATTCAAGACAATAGGAGCATTATATTCCGAGTTTATTGCGCTTTCAGAAAACGGAGAATTACATCAGTGGAAATGGTCAGAATTAGAACCTTACAAATCAGAGGTAAGGTTAAAATTAATAAGACCAATATTTAATTTAGAGTTGTAAGTAAAAAAATCATTAACTGCAGTAAATCGAAATACATATTTTGGCACATGCGTTGTATTTGATAAAAATTATGTTGTTAACAGACTTTTGTAGGCAGTTCGTATATAAGCTTAAATACATTATATCATAACTAGAAGATCCGGCCATGCGTATACAGAGTACAGGAGGGAGGGGGAAAGATCGGGGCCCACAATAATGAAACGAGCCCAGTGCTTTACAACAATTTTTTGCAAATTTATTTCTGCAACAATTCACTATAATTATTTCCATTATGAATTACTACATTTCATATATTATAAATATTAAATATTTTTTCATATATTATATATTTTCTAATTTTATAATTTAACATAAAATTTGAAAAATAAAATTTTTTGAGATCGCATCATTTTTTTAGCATCAATAAAAATACACATATTGTAAAATGAAATTAATTTTTCTCAAAATTCATAAGTAAAATATTATGAGGGTTCACGGGGCTCTGACGAAAATGTTATTTCTAACTATTTATTCCGAACTTTGATACCTTTTTATATATTTCTTAATTATTTAATTGATGAAGACTACATAAATGTCATGAAGAAGAATAATAAAATACCGCAAATATTGCGCTATCAATTAATTCTTTGCAAAACGCAAAAACAATTCATAGAAAATATAAGCAGCCTAAAACGGTACTTCAAATTCGAATTTATGCACATGTGTGTCATTGCTATGAATTCTCTGAATATAATATTTATGTTACAATCTTTGGATTGCGATGCCTGGAAAACACGCTGGTGAAAATCTTGTTCAATTTGTTTATTTAGATTAGTACAAATAAAATACAGCTAAGGAAACACTCCGGAGGCAGACCTCCTAACTCGGTGGACGCGACACGTCAAGACGTTTGAGTTTAAAAACTTTATTTTTTAAATTGAGTGAAGTACTCAAACCCAAAAAAATGCTAATATTTCTTTAATACTATTAAAGTTTTTATATTGTTCATAATCTTTTTAGGTGGAGCATGCTTACCATCCAAAAACAATAAGTCTCAATATAAACGAAAAAGTGGGACAAGTTTCAGCGAATTTTATTCGTTGCTCGGTGGTAACAGAGAGCGGGCGTGTTGCAACTTGGATGGACGAACAAATAGGATATCTAGGAGCGAAACTTGAGCATCCAACAATTATGTTTAACGAATTTGTTATGGATCCCATAGCATCGATTAATGTTTGTTCCTTATATACAGCAGTAAGGACTGAAAGCAACAATGTTTATTGGTGGGGTGTTTTACCATTTGATCAACGCCGTTACTTATGGGATAAATTTCGAACAAAGTCTAAAAAACCGTTTAAATCTGTATCCTCTGATATTACTGTCGGAACTCAAGTGATAATGAAAAAATGTCCCATATATCAAGCAGGTTCTATTGGCTTTACGTGTTATAACGGTATTCCAAAGATAGGTCAGTTACAGAATTCAGTCTGGGACCTTAGCGATGTTTGTCGATTTAAAATAATTACATTAACTCCGCAACCGAGTGTTGAAAAATCACAGCTAGGCACTTGTAGCTCAATAAATACTGAAAAGGATTATATAAAGGCCCATATACCAAATACAGTAAATACGCAATCAACGGGTAAATCACTAAGTTCCACAAAAGAAACAACGGATCGAATTGATATGCCTCCACCTCCTTCACCAGCATCAAGTACATGTAGTGATACTGGCAGTGTCACTTCACATAAGCGAGCAAAGAGAATGGCTGCGAAAGATGATTTTGAAAACAAAAAAGATGAAGAATTGTGGCAACTAAGAGATGTTATTTTTGTTGAGGATAAAGTTGGACCGGTTGGAAAAGTATTAAAAGTTGATGGCGATTTTGTGGCGGTACGTTTCCCAATTTCTCCAACATCTACGAGTTCTGTTTGTAGTAATAATAGTGAAGGTAAAGACGATGATTGGCAACAGTGTCGACTTTTACGCCGCGAAGATGTTCAGATTTACAAAACAAATATGGCTTCACGTGGATTGGACTGGTTGCAAAAGATGCCGAGAAAAGTCAATATCAATGACTCAAATGGATATCAATTATTAACTATGACAGTAGACGTTCGGGGAGTTCATGTTATAAAAAAACATGGATGCAAACTTTTCTACAGTCTATATAATCTGTATAACAGCAAACAAGAACAAATCTGTCAGTTTCCTACAGATAGTGTATCGTTTTTAGGTGTTACTCCTAAAAATATTAACATATTCTGTAATAATGACAGCGGTGTCAGTACTAGCAATATTTTAGTTTGTGATGGAAATCGTGCTCTCTATCCAATTGCTAAAGATTGCTTGGGGTCAATAAAAGATCCCTATTGGCTGGATTTACCGCCGGTTAAAAGTGTTTCGATGAGTATGATACCATTTTCTTCAGCCGGGAATCTTAAGTCAAAATTGTGTTTAACGGCTTTAGTTTTTGAGACACAGAAACTAATGCCCCATATCTTGAGATGTGACATCAAAAATGCATTTGCTGTCCTTAGTCGTTTAGAAAAGAACGAACGCAATGAAATTGTGCCTATCACAGAGGAGCGTTGTGATGGCGGTCGTAACATTTTCCATGCATGTGTTGCCTTATCTGCCCCCACATCCAATAAGGAAGCAGACGAAAAGAGAAATATTTCAGGAAAAGAAATATTTAACCGATCATCGCCATTAGCTAACACAGTTTTTTCTAACTGCCCAAATCTTTCCACACATTTGGATATAAACAATAGTATAACTACAGCCAATGCTGGGCCGCCGTCAACAATGAACTCTACGATAAATATGAGAGAAAACCGCTCCGTTAGTTTGCGAGAAATGATGAATCACTTGATTAATACTGAATCAGAGCAAAATAATCCGTCTCATAGGATAGGAACGGTTGAGGATCATCTTTATATACCACAGTGGTCAATAGATGGGACCAGCACTAGTCAAACTTTAAACGATATCGTTACCACGAGTGATGTTGAAGATAATCTTTCAAAGGGTGCATCAGGCAATGTATCAAGCATTACCTCCTCCGCAGGTATACCTACACCAAATTACGTTTTTGAACCTATACAGCGTCGAGAGCATGCAATTTTGATTTTGCAACAAATGTGTTCATCGATTGCGTTTCGCCCTTATTTACATCAAATGCTAAGTTTCAAGGATTCTCAAGGTCGAACCCCATTTATGATATCAGTGTACACTCGTGCCTATGAAGCTGGTATAATACTTTTAAATACAATTCTAAGTTTATCAGAAAAGGATGCTTCGCTTAAAAATTCTATGATATTTCCACCTGGATCTCCCCCTGATCAATCTCCTTTGTATGTTATTTGTTACAACGATACTTGTTCATTTACATGGACTGGAGCAGATCATATCAACCAGAACATTTATGAGTGTAAAACATGTGGTTTAACTGGATCACTATGTTGTTGCACAGAATGTGCACGTGTATGCCACAAAGGTCATGATTGTAAATTAAAACGAACATCACCGACAGCTTATTGTGACTGTTGGGAAAAGTGTAAATGTAAAGCACTTATCGCTGGAAACCAAAATAAACGGTTTGCTCTTTTGTGCAAATTAGCTTCTTGTACTGATCTCGTAACGAGGTTCAATTCAAAAGGTGAATCAATTTTACTATTTTTAATACAGACTGTTGGCCGACAGACAGTGGAGCAAAGACAATACCGTGCTAATGCTCGTGTAAGAAATGTGGGCAGTAGTTCAGGTAGTGGCACATCACGGAAATCTTCTGCTATTGATCTTGACGCAGATATGCCAGAACATGACCTCGAACCACCAAAATTTGCTCGTAAGGCACTCGAACGATTATTAATTGATTGGCACGCAGTTAGAGCCATGATTATGACCGGTGCTGATAAAACTGAAAACTGCCAATCGCAACCTAATTCAGTAGATGCAATGAATACTGAGAGTTATAATATGTATGTTCTAAACCAACAGGGATCTACACTTTTAGATAAATTTACCCACAATTTATTTGTTAAGTGTAGTGGAGATCATCTGGATACCCTTTTGATGACATTATTGCGTGAAATGCAGGACGATACCACTGCAGGTCGTCGAGAAGAAGCTGAATCAGTTGCACGTAGGTTTGTACGGTCTGTAGTACGGGTCTTTGTTATTTTCAGTTTAGAGAAAATGCCGAATCCAGAACGGAGAAAATCAAATTTAGCTTCGAACAAACATATTCAAAGCTGTGTAAAAGTTTTTCAATCTCTATATAAAATTTCTATTGAAGAATTGTGTGAGGTATCTGAATCTCTTATTGCACCAGTACGTCTTGGCATTGTTCGACCCACGGCTCCATTTACTATGTCTTCTACAAGTATTGATGTAAGTATTTTACGCTTTTATGTATTTAAAGCTATAAGTACCCTACAACTACTTCAGGTAGACTCGCAACAATAAATTGAAAGACATTTTAATGTAACATACATAAATACATCCGATATAAGTATTTTACAACTCGACGATTTTGGCTTAAAAGACTTATGATTTTTAAAGAAAAAATTAATGTTTAAATTTTATAGGTATATAATTCATTTAACTACGGGAACAATATCGGAGCCAAAGCTGTGCTCCTTATTCAAAAATACTTGAAGAAAATGATCAGTTGAATACATTTTTAATAATGGTGTTTTGCAGTTTTATAATCTTAAATAAAAATGCATTCTGCTTTTTTTCTAATCAAGTTAAAGGTGGATTTCCACAGACGCGAATTCTCTAAGATATATAATTGTTAACTATAATTAATAACTAATTTGGTTACAACGGTGTGATAAATACACATGAAATCTAAATTTTTAGCCCACAGGTGCCCCTTGCTATTCCGTTCTTTTTTTAGCGAATTACAGTTCTATATCTTAATTTAGTGCTAAGTTATGGCACATTATAAGTTTTCGTTTAATGACGTTTTGTGGCCGTGAGAGTGATCCGATACTTATATATCAAGTTTCATTATGATATCGCCATTTTTACTCAAGTTACAGCTTGAACTGACGGACGGACCCAAAGACAGTCACTCGGATTTCATTTCGTCCGAGGTGTGTTCAAAAAGTATCGTGTATTTTGTGTTTTTTCAAAAATTATTTATTTTTTCATGAATATCTATTTATTTTGTCCCCTTCAAAGTAATCCCCATGAGATATATTATACACTTGTGGCAACGGTTTTTCCAATCTTCGAAGCACTTCAAAAAATCATTTTTTTTTTATCCTCAGCTCCTCCTTCGATGCCGTCTTTATCTCGTCAAGAGAAGTGCAACGTCGTCCTTTCATGGGCCTCTTCAGTTTAGAGAACAAGAAAAAGCCACAGGTGTGTTGTTTTTGGCCAAAAAGTCGCGCACAAGCAACGATGTGTGTGAGTAGGGGCGTTATCGAGGTGCAAAAGCCAATTATTTTTCTTCCACAAATCCGGGCGTTTCTGGCGGATTGCTTCGCGCAAATTGCGCATAACTTGCAGGTAATATTCCTTATTGACCGTTCTTCCCTGTGACAAGAACTCATGATGCACCACGCTCCTGCAATCGAAGAAAACTGTCAGTTACGATTCGCGATACTTTTTGAACACACCTCGTATAGCCCCATATCTAACTCGATTAGTTTTAGGTGTAGCAAAATGTTGCAAGAGTAAAAGAGGTAAAATATACAATTAAAATCTTAGTCAGGTTGAGTTGTAATTGAAAATAAGCCGTAATATGACGTAAAAATACATAACCTCAGTGTATTCCTGGCACATTAAATTGTTGGTTAATATGTATGAAAGTAAAACTAAATTTACCTTAAAATCAATTAATTATTTTTGTGATATATTTGCGTTTGAACTTATACAAAATAGTACACACAATTGTTACCACATTTTAATATAATCTAAATAAAAAAATTCTAAAATATATTCGATTAGAGCTCGGATGATTTATTTAGCGTTGAACCTCTGGCCCCCTCATCCGCTACTGAATCATTAGCAGAACCTGCATCAAGTCACGAGGAGAATCAATCAGTTGCACCTGGATATAATATTCAATCAAATTTTTCAATTGACAACATAGATGGTAAGAAAAAATAAATTATAAATTTGATTTTACCATTATTTTTTAACGTTTTATTACTTGATGACATATTTTTTATTCTATGCAAAATATATGAACCATTGAATATAACAGGCTAGGCACCCAAGTCAGATTTGCTAAGTTGTTCGATTTGTAAATTCTTTTTGATTATCAGTGATGCCACAGAATCATTGGATTATCGTTTTTGAAAGCAAATGCAGTTTTCGACATACCTGGTGATTTTTATTCTTTGAACCAGATTAACAAACTAAAAATTTCTTTCAAACACAAATTAAGCATTACAAATTCATTAAAAAAAAATTTTGAATATAGTAGCAGCGATTGCAGCTTTTATGTAATTGGAGGAAAAAAGTAAGATTTTACTGAAAAATTACATAATCAAATCATAGTTTTGGACTACTGTATTTCACTTCCTAAATAAAGTAACTTCTTTGATTTAGGTACTAAATCCTTCTAAATTAGATTAGATATAAGCTTTGTACATATTACAGAAAAGTTTTCCGATGACAACAACAAAAAAGACGCACTATATTAATTTTTGTGTAATGAAATCTAATTAAATTATTGTTTTTTTCCATTCGCGTTCAAAGTTGCTACAATTCTTCATTGGGATGCTCTCGTACTTTTGCACAAAATCTCACGAAATACAAAAATATGCAAGAGTACGCCTATTTGTGGCGAACAAGTGTATACGAATAGCTTCTTTAAGCTTCATTTTATAAGTTATACTCCTAAATAATTTCAATTTATATTTTTAGTTCTACGAGATGCTCAAGAGGGAGATGAAACTAACAACAGGGGCAACAGTAATCTTGGTCAAGAAGAGGATATTCTAGATTCTGCTCGAAATGAAGAAGTTCTTCAGGATGATGAAAGTGATAATGATTTTCCATTTAACGATCCAGAAACTGAATCTGATTCTGATGACAATCAAAGTAATCAAGATGCACAAAGGAGCGTACAAACTGGTGCAACAGTTGGTTCGGAGACAGGTGAATTTTGAACAAATTCTTTAATTTAAGTATCCTATGTAAATATGTTTTACTGCGATTAAAAAATGCTAATTCCCCCAAATGTTTCCAAAAAGAAATGGTCATAAGTATTTCCCCGCATTTCGTTTGATACTGCGCAATCAAGAACATAAAAATTAGTAAATCAAGTTGCAATTTTTATAACAGTGGTTAAAATCGGAAAAACAGCATTTGCTTATTTTTAAGTGCACAAATTACATAATGGTCGAAGGGGTCATTGTTCATATATAGAATTTGTTTCATAAAATCCTAACATTCACAAGATAAGTTGTTCAGTGGAAATATTTGCGATACGCAAAATTATTAAGAAAGAATAAAAGTGTAGAATATTAGAAACTAAAAATAACAATATTAAAAACATAGTTTATGTACATATTACGAGAGTAAAAACCTGATAATCCTAATGGGAGTAAAATATAGGTTACTCAAAACAATACATCTAGATTATCTTTAAAAGTATATGTGTTGCAAAATTTTACATAAGGGTAAAAAGGCTTATATCGTGATCAGCCAACAACGTAAACCCGTGGCCCATGTCAGCTGATACGACCTATCTCATAAGAGCGCAATGTAAGGGATCAGAGAAAAACGCTACTCCCTTCCGTTTTGCCGGAGGATGCCGTAGATTTTCACGGAATTTGATTTTTGCCGTAGAAACGTGTTAGCTGATTGCTCTCTCACAACGCAGGGTTGCCAATCTCGATATACTGTAGTAATTATAAAAGTTGTCTTCAATATGTTTGAAATTTTCTTAAATTAACTCAGAGTTAATCAGAGTTAAATGCTATCATTTATAAATATATAAACTATTTTTAATAGTTTGCTTTCAGTTTTGATATTTTATATTATGAAAAATTGTAATTGAAAACTTAGATGTGTACAAAACTATATATGCGTATTGAGCAATGGCAACATTGGTCAAATGAAAACAAACAAAGATGGCTGATTTCTACGGGCTCAACTTTTGACACATTTTGTTCGCTAAGGATGGCAACTGAGGGAGGGAGTAGCGTTTTTCGCTGATCCAGCTATTAGATATAGATTACTGCAAAGTATTTGTTCAAAGTCTGAGAAAAAAAAGGAAAATTTTAATATTTTTTTATATGCTTAGTTTTTTAATTTTGTATGAACCAATCCTAAGTTATGCTGTCACGGCGAAAACACTTTTTTGTGAGACACCCAGGGAAACGAGGTCTCAACGGCTGAATTTTCAACATTTTTGTATCGAAGTTTCAGAAGATATTGTTCAAATATGTACCTTTGATATAACATATTATATTTTTTAAATATATAGGTGCTTATATTTAAAAAAAAAAAAATCGTAAAAATACCTTTTTCTTTGTACCTCTGAAACCCACCTAACCCCTTAAACAAATTCCCGTTGGACCTATGTTGATTAAATCTTCCGTTTGTTGTAATACCCTTACAATATTTCTCAAGACCTAAAACTAATTTAGATACTTAAATATGCAAGGTCTGTCGCAAAAGAAACAGAACTTTTTAAATATAACTGTTTCTGGTGGCGCCACCTATTGGTGGGTATATGAAATAAAAAGTTAGATCTCTTGTTGACATTTCGTAAAAATTTTAAGACGATTGGATAACTACAATCCATGTTATCGATCAAAAAGTGACAGCAGCTTTTGGTCATCGGTCGTAAAATGCATTTTGAACAAAGATCAAACATTAAATTTTGTTTTAAACTTAGGAAAACATTTCAAATGATGAAAAAAGTTTATGGTGATCAGTGCCTATCCCGTAGTAATGTGCATGAGTGCTTTAAGCGATTCCAAGAAGGTCGTGAGGACCTCTGTGACGATCAGAAGTCACCGAAAAAAAGTCGTCTTCAGAAGTCAAAAATACAGACCATGACTTGTTTTTACGATTTCGAGGGTATTGTACACCGAGAGTTCGTCCCACCCAGCCAAACGATTAATGCTTGGTGTTATGAAGCGTCTTTTGTCTCGAATTCGTCGTGCTCGACCACAATACCGTGAGGCAGGGCCCTGACGCCTGCGCCGTGTCATCGGGCGACGCTTGTCACTGATTTTTTGACAAAAAACTCCATATTAACCATTAATCACTCACCCTACTCACCTGATCTGGCAGCTTGTGATTTTTACCTATTTGGAAAACTTCATTTGCCCATGAAAGGACACCGGGCTAAACGCTGTATCGAAGCACAAGGAAATTACTTTGAATAAAAAAATATAACTTTTGAAAAATATTAATTTTTGTTATTTCTGTCCTGTTTCTTTTGCGACAGACCTTGTAGAAGTGTTATAACTAAACCTCTAATTAAGACTCAAAACTTTAATTTGCTAGAAGGAATCGCAGTAAGAAGCGGCATCTGTGGGTTAAAAACTCTTTAAAAGTGTGCGGGGCCCTATCCCATAATAAGTTGAGTGCATATAGCTCACAATCCTATGAAGATGTGTATATGTATCAACGAAATTTTGTAGTAAAATGTTTTTCTAGCACCTTCTCTCATAGGGATGAAAGAGTGAAATAAGTTTACTTGTCTTTCAAGTTTTAAAAATCAATAAAATATATTTCCATTTTTGAAACTCATCTAAATAGTATTTTTAGCAGTGAGAATAGTGATATATTTCTGGCCTAATAATGAAAATAGGAATATTTATCAACGAAAATGGTTTTATTGTTTTGCAAAATATTCTCCATCAAGATTTGTACACTTTTGCATGCGCTCAAACCAATTTTCGAAGCACTTTTTCCACTCCGCTACCTCCAAAACATGGTTTTTGAATGCTTCAACAGCATCTTCTGGCGACGAAAATCGTTGACCACGCATTATTTTCTTGATGTGTGGGAATTAAAAGAAGTCATTGGGTGCCAAGTCAGGGCTGTACGGCGGATGACCCATCAATTCGACGTTTTGGTCGGTCAAAAAGGCGCTGGTTTGAGTGTGAGAGCTACCATTGTCATGGTGCACAATAACTCGTCTTCTCGTGTTCGTTTTTCGAATTTCTCCGAAGACTTCAGGCAAACAAATGGTGGTGTATCACTCAGAATTGACCGTCCTACGTTGCTCAAGCGGAACAGTTGCCACATGACCAATTTTGCCGAAGAAACAGGCGACCATTTGCTTCGAAGTGCTTCTTCCACGAACAACTTTCGTTGGATTTGGCTTGTCTTGGAAGACCCACACGGTGGATTGCTGTTTTGTTTCAGACTCATACGCATAGATCCATGATTCGTCACCTGTGACGATCTTATAAACGTCTTTTGAAGCACCGCGATCGTATTTTTTCAGCATTTCTTTACACCAATCCACACGAGCCTTTTTTTTGAGCGATAGTCAAATTGTGCGGAATCCAACGAGAACAAACAATTTTTACGGCCAGGTGTTCATGCAATATCGAATGTATGCTGGTGGGAGAAATGCATAGGCATGCCTCTATCTGAAAATATGTTACATGACGGTCTTGCATTATCAGTTCACGTACGGCATCGATGTTTTCTGGCACAACGGCTGTTTTTGGACGACCTTCACGGAATTCGTCTTTGAGCGAGCGTCGGCCACGATTGAATTCGTTGTACCAGTTTTTCACAGTGCTATAGGATGGTGCTTCATAGACATATAAAGATTTTAGTTCATCAATGCACTCTTGTGATAATCCACGTCGAAAGTTGTGAAAAATGATCGCACGAAGATGTTCACGAGTTAATTCCATTTTTTGGCCGAGATGAATTTTTTAATTCCCTATAAATAAAACAATTCACGATTAAATGACAAAACGTTCTGAGTGATGTTATGCTAAAAAATGTCAAACTTTCCAATGGAAATGTCAGATTGCACCTGGCAACACTTAGTGTTGCCTAGGCCAGAAATATATATAGCAGCCCTCGTATACTATTTTAAAAAAGTATGTTCATACTATCTAATATCAATTCGACACAATTACTTTCTTGCTGCTTTTAGATAGAAATTTGGTGGCAATAACGGAACTTTTAATTTTCTCTGATGATTTCTTTTAACAGCAAACAAAAAAAAATTGAACAGCCCATATGCCCACATATTCAGTGACTTTTCATCGCTTATGAACATACGTCAATATGCCTATTTTATTATAGCTAAATTTTAATCTGAACACCTTATTCACTTATTCTTAATATAAATATTTACGCATCTTTAGTTGAGTTTGTTATTGTCAAAATAACTGAATATAGAATATTTCCAATAATTTATTAAAAAAAAAAAAAAAAAGTGAAATTATTGAAAATACAACTTAACTTAGCCTCATTGCTAAAATTAGCTAATTAAAAGGTTGACACACAAGTTTTGCAATTTTTTCGCTTTTAATTTGTAGCTGGGATCTATTTAACTAATTTATGCAGTGTTCTTCTTATCAGGTCCAAGCCAACCTTGCAAAGTTGTTTTTATCTCCTGCGCAGCTTATTACTGGCACCTATTCGTATACACAGTTCTTGGAATTATGCCCCAAACATTTTCAAAGGGGTTTAAATCTGCACTTCTGGCTGGCCATTCGAGCAATAGTATAGAGCGAATCTAAAAATACATTTTCAACATTTCAATACAAGTTCAGAAATTCTGTGTCGACACCGACTGTTCAATTTATAAAAAAATGAAAGCTGCGAAAAAGCAATATATGTATGTATATGTAAGTCGTGGAATTGAAAAGTGAGATTAGACTGTGCTCAATAGTACCTCAAAAAGGACAATCGGTTTTCGGTTAATGAAGCTTGATCTTTCAAATTACATTATATCAGGATAACGGTCGAGAACATAAAACTATATTGTACGCTCATGAATTTTTTTCAATTGCTCCAAGGTCACAGAAACACCGGCTAATTATTTAATGTTTTATTTTAAAGTTTTTTGAAAGTCTTCAAGAATTTATTAAAAACAAAAAACGAAAATTAATGTTGCGTGACATTTCTACTAGTTTCCAATTTTTAAATTGTGTTTTTATATTTCTTCAATAATTAAATTTCGTACGCATGTCCTACGCTAAAATAAAAACTATATTTTGTGAAAACCAAATTTTCATTTTTGATTAATGATTAGTCTTTCTATTAACACTTAAAATTACTAAAATAAAAATGGGTATTAAATTTACACCTGTTTATTCATGCCATCTTCCCCATTTTATTGTGTTTTGGCGACTTATACCCATATCTGACATAAGTAGTTTCATAACAAAGTGTAAGATCCTACGGTAGTGCATCAAAATGGCGCCTTCAACGCTAATTGTGCTAATAGAAAATATATAGACGAAATATCTCTTCGCTACTTCGGACTGAGAAGGCAATTGAGAAGTAAAGACCTCTCTCGACGAACAAAAACCAAACTCTATGAGTGAGTCACTCATTATTCCCGTTCTGAAGTAAAAGACGTTGGCTACGTAAACACTCTAGCTCTGAAAGTATTCGACGCAGTACCCGCCGGGGGAAGCAGAGGAAAAGGAAGACTTCCACTCCTTTGGAAGGAACAGGTGATGAAGGACCTGGCTTCGCTTAGAATCTCCCATTGGCACAACGTAGCGAACAGAAAAAACGACTTTCCCGCTGTTGTTAACTCGGATACAATCGCGTAAGTGGTGTCTGCGCCAGTAAAGTAGACAGAAGACCGTTCTAAAAATTTAACTTATAATGCTAATAAAGTTTCACAAAATAATAAAATAATTAATGATTGGTGAAAAGCCTCGATTTTTTAACACAGCATGGAGGCATGGAGTCTATGAGATTCGGCAACGTTATATTGGAATTGTTTTTCAAGTCCCTTTCACTACCTGACATAAATCTCTCCAATTGGTTGGTCTCTCAACAGCTACTCTTCTTGATATCGGTCCACAATTTTTCTATAGGGTTGAGATGAGGAGACTGAGGAGGAGACCGCATAACTTCAACCCCATTGGCTCTAAACCATTTTTTGCGCACTTGCTAGTATGTTTAGGGTCATTATCCTGTTGATATACCCATATCAATGGCATATTCCCTTTGATCCATGATGGCTTAAAGGAAGTGAATTGGGCCAGTACCACTATATGAAAAACAATCTCATACCATTATTTTGGCGCCGCCATATTTAATGGTTTTTGTTGTAAAACGGGGATTATCAAGGCTGTTGTAGAATCTGAGACAGAATTGCTTGGCTGTCAAAATTGCAAATCAATCCGGAATTTCAATGGATCAAAATCTGTTTGGATTTTCGTCTTTTCGAACATAAGCAAAACCAATATTCGAATACGCTGTTTACTAATGTGACAAAACTTGCAAATGAATACATTTGGAAGCAATCCTATTAAAGTTTTTATTGAGTACCGAATTAAAGGAAGATTTTAAGAGATAACATCGAATGAATAAAGACGCATTTTAAGAAATAACATCGAATGAATAAAGACGCATTTTGGGTGTTAAATTACGATTATTGGGTTTTGATAATTCTTTAAATATCCGGATTTTTTCCCAAAAACTCAATAACTAAGACATTTCGTGTTTTATACTTACGTTTTCCTCTATAGAAATGAAGATAAATTAATTCGTAACAATAAAATAACTTGATTTCTTAACTTAAATTTCAAATCTGTGTGCGACTATCTTCTTGCTTTGTTTCTGATCGCAAAATCGATAAAATTGGATTCCGTTACACCCAAAACCGATATAAATTCTGTTTCAATCATCAAACCAATAATATATGAATTCATGAAACCTACTACTTGTTTTGATCGGTTTCAATTCTGATTTCGACAACTATCAGATTCCACAACACCCCTGTATATTCTGAGTTAGGGGGACACCGGACAAAGTTCCTATAACCTGTACTACCAAATAACTCAATTTTAGATTCAGACAACAATATATTTCGCTATTTGGACACAGGCCATGAGCTATGCTCCTTGCTGATGCAAAAGGATTAATTTTGCAGTATCGTACTATATTGCGATCGTCTGCAGTGGATTTTTGTGCTTTCGTTCACGAGTTTCATTTTTATTTCTATAATTTAAAGCATTTACTACCTTTTGAGAAGAGCATTTTTTGAGTTCTTGGATCTCTTTATAACTTTACCCTACTTTTCTCAATTTTTTTATCGTTTCCTGCTTTTCTTATGTACAAGTGGAGAAAAACGAAATGATTAAATAAAATATAATTAACACTAATTAAAGTGCTGCTAAACTGTGAAACTACATTTACTTTTCTAATTTTGTAAATATTTTTTATGTTAAGGACTATTTTGAAAGCGAAATATCTAAGACTCCTATTATTTTGTGGAAGGCAATAACAACTGTCTCCGAGAACTAGCAAAGCAGAAATAGAATAGCGATTATCACAATAAAAATGGGTTTTCTATTTTAATGCTCTCCCCAAAATTCTTCTCTGGATCCGTCCCTGACCGTTACTGTACCTCGTCATTTATGTGTGATTTAAAAAAGTTATTCAGCTAAACCCATTTTGCATATTGTCACTCTTATTATTTCGTGGACAACGGTATATCCGACTCTTCCTTCATAATGATTTTTTTAGTCAAAAATTATACAATAACTGTTATTTTTTGTTCCTGCTTTATACACATTTCAGAAGTTTTAACTTTAATTTCATATAACCCTTTATTATTTAAAGCCAAAATTTGTTCATGATAAAATAATATGATCCAAAATTCTCGTTTCCGAAAATTGTGACATTTGACAGCTTTTCTATGTTACCTCTTTAGGTTCTGTTGTTTCGTGATGCAATCTTGTCCCTATCATTTTATTTGAATTTTGTTACCTTAATACGATACCTTCTTTCGTTTTTTTAGCATTAAAAGATTTTGCTCTTGCAGATATTGGGGTCCTTTTTCTAGAAGATGAATCTGGCGATTCTTCGCCACAAGAGGAGGAAGCTTCTGAAGATGGCGAAACAGACGAACAATCAGATGAATTTAATTTCGGAGATCAGCAATTGGAACGTCGAAATACAAGTAATAATACCCGTAATGATTTAGCTCCACAATCTATGCAATGGGCGATAAGAAATAGAGATATTTCTCGCTCTTCTGTTCGTGTACCAGCTGGATCAAACTTAGTTTTTATTGACCCTATGGCATTACGTCGCTCTACTGTTCCAACAAGTTCTAATGTAGCTGTTCCACCCCAAGAGCATCAGACTATGGCAACAACCGCAAGCAACTTGGCTCGTGCATTCGGTATTGTCATCCGGCAAATATCAGATCTGCTTAATAATTTCACTTATCAACTTACAAATGAAATTGAAAAGCCTACATATAAAACACAAATGGAAGAAGTAACTCAATTACAAGTAAGCTTTAACCATTTATATTATATATAGACTTTAAATATTATGCTTACAATGAACAAATATCTTCAATATTTATTTGGATTTTTTGTTGAACTGTTTTTTTTTCTAGTATACATATATACTCAACGTAAAGAAATTAACAATGCCTGGTAGATATTTTCCTCCTTTCTTGTTGTATGAAATGTACGTTTACGACGTTATTATGTCAGTCAGTTAATATATAAATGATCAGCCTGACGAGCTGAATTGATTTAGCCATGCTTTGTTTGTATATACACCAAATAGTCCGTACGTTTTTAAGATATATAATTTTTTAATAATAAGATAATTTCAGACAAATTATGCATACCTTTTTTCATAAAAGCTCATTTAGCGGAATCGCCTTTTTTTATATTTGACCAGATGCCTTCACGAAATTTGGCAGAGGGGCAAGATCACGTCAACCCCCCTTGATTAAATTCATATATAACGCTTTTTGAAATTTTAACTTTAAATATTTTTAAACGAAAATTTTAGGTAGTTTTAATTAAAAATTATATTTAAATAACAGATAAAGATAAATTGGTGAAATTTTCATGATTTTAAAATATTAATAAATAAAAATAATTTCTATGTATCACCTAAAACTATTCGAAATAGATATAGGGTTATATATGCGGTCAATTTCTTAGTAGTGTGCGAACGTAGAAGAGTTAAAAAAGTAACACATATATAACACTAAACTTAACAGCCTTCCATAGTTGCGGAGTTAGTGTCGGCTTACATCGGGACTACAACCACGCCTTCTTCCCATACAGCACAATTTTAAATTTCACATGATTCTTTTACTTTGAACTACACAAACTAAGCACCAATTAATATATTGAGAAAAAACTTTGCACAAGTAGTGGTTTTAAGTAATGCTATCTCGAGTCTTAAAATTGTCAGCGCGGAAAGCCGAAAAAGTCGGCTGGAAAGGTTATGGCACGTGGTATAATACTCATATACTGACTACTGAGCCAGTTATAATCCATTGCATTGTATATTTGGTTGCAGTTTTATTCTACTATTTCATATATTTAGAAATTGTATTATTTTTTAGGAAGGATCAGCTTGAAAAAGTACGTATATAGTTCATCGTTTCGTTTAAATATTCCTTACTAAAGAGCTCCGATAATAAACGATATCATCGAAATACGCCTAAATATTTTTAAAATATTCCTATTAAGATCTATACACTCTTGTATGAGTTTGAAAAAATGTGGAAGTACTTTTGTATTCTGATAGGGTTATCTGCAAAACATATCTTTTGAACGTCTCTTCAGTTGTCCAAAAACGTTGACTTATTTCATTTTTTACGAACAAGAATAAAAAGAAGTCATCTGGTGCCAAGTCATGACTGTACGGAGGACGACTAATCAAATCGATGGTTTGAGTGCTCAAAACTGCAGTAGCATTGTCGTGGTGAAAAGTGACCCCTTCGTCGAGGGGATTTCCTGATTTCTTGAAAGATAACTGCCAAACAAATAGTTATGAACCACTCAGGAATTAGTGTTCTGCGTTGTTCCAGTGGTATGGTTGCGATATACCCAGTTTTTCCAAAAAAGCGAATTGGAATCGAAATGCTGCTTAGGCAATGCGTGTCTCATCGATGAAAACAAATGGTAATTTGAAGGGGCTAAGTCTGATGGATAAGGCGGGTGCATTTTTAACCAATTTTGCTTTGTGAGCAGGTGCATTGTCATGTAACAAAATTACTTTGCTGAGTCTTCTGCCCCATTCTGGTCGCTTTTCAATCATTTGATCATTTGTTGTCTGTAGCGATTAGTCTTAACAATTTCACCAGGTTTTAGAAGCTCATGACATACCACACCCTTCTGATTCCACTGACCCTGTATTGCTTTTTTACCTAGTCCGTGTTGTTGTAACCAAATATGCGCGATAACGGTCGCCCTAGATGATTACGTACTTACCGACATTTTTGAAGAAATATGGACCGATAACAACCGTTGTTTTTTCTGGTTGAAATAACAACTCTTTAATCTCTTTGGGTTGCGCTTTGTTCCAAATGCGGCAATTTTGTTTGTTTACATACTTATTGAACTCATCGCTGAACAAAATTTGGCTCGAAAACGTCGGATCTTCTTGGAACTTTTCAAGAGCCCATAGAGCGAAGCGATATCGCTTAGGAAGGTCGAGCGGCTTCAGTTCTTGCACAAACTGTATTGTACGATTTTAATTTAAGATCTCGACGTAAAATGCGCCAAGCCGTTCCATACGTCTGTCCGAGTTGATTCGAATGGCATTGAATCAACTAAACACGGTCTTCGGTTACACTCTCAGCTTCGGCTGCTTTATTTTCTTCACTGCGTGCTGGAAGTGGTATATTCGGTCGAATATTATCCAATAATGAATGCTGGGTTTCAAGATGGGTGATGGTGTTGCGAATAGTACACTCAGTGGACCGATTATGTCGACTATAATTTGAGCGAAGCCACAGAACGTAAAACACAATTGCGGACCAGCGTGTGAACTATCATGAGCTAACAATTTTCTATTAGTGGATTTCACCGCTCTTGGCTCAGAAGGAGAAATTTTAACAGAGATGAGTGAACAGAGCTGAGCATTGAACGAAAATTATGCTCAGAGGCCTGCTTTGATACTACAGCCGCATTTTTATTGTTGTTTTTTTTTATTGAAACGTAATAAATGATGGGTTTACATTTCATTGAAATTGCAACTAGTGATAAATTTAAACTAACAAGCAATGTTTTTCTCAATGTATGAAGCAAAGCAATAAAAGCTGTAATAACAAGCTTTGCTTTTTTAAACTAAATTTAATAACTAAATATAATGTTATTTGTTATTTTTTTGGATTAGTAATAGATCATGAAACGTTGTTCTTTTCAGTCTGCGCCTGCTATTTCTAGCCTCTCCTAGTTGTCGGGCTTCACTGTTTACATGATTTTGTAACCTTTTTGCATGTTTCGATGCGGTTTCGCGAATGACTTCCCGAACCATTTTTAAATGAAGATCACGGTGCAGATCCGAATTGCGTATGTACCACGGCGCATTTACCATTTTTCGCAGAACTTTGTTTTGGAATCTTTGAACCGCTTCGATGTATAACGGGGCAGCGCATCCCCATAGTTGAATTCCATATGTCCAAATAGGTTTCAAAGTTTGATTGTAGACTAGGAGTTTATTTGATGTTGTTAAGGGTGATTTCTTGCCGATCAACCAGTTTATTTAGTTTTAGTTCTGAAACTTTTTTTTTGTATATGCTCCTTCCAATTCAACTTTGCATCCAACGTCATACCAAGATATTTCACCGAG
The DNA here is from genome assembly GCA_027475135.1 of Bactrocera correcta. Taxonomy (NCBI): domain Eukaryota; kingdom Metazoa; phylum Arthropoda; class Insecta; order Diptera; family Tephritidae; genus Bactrocera; species Bactrocera correcta. Next base: position 157,862,421 of record CM050325.1, read on the forward strand.
GTGGAATACAGCCGCATGCTATTCTCTTTGCATATACGTTTATATGGAATCGTATTTATTGATATGAATTTCGTTTTGAAATTTTTAGGAATGCATGCAAAAGTGATAACATTTTAAACTACATATGCTATTTTAAAGTAATATTTATTTACAATCTGCAAATATGATCCGCTTTTTGAGTATTTCTCATGTTTGATAATATATTGTACATAACATTATTATCATAAAATACTAATATTCTAATAATAAATTTATATAAATGATGATGAGAGGTAGGCATCATTTAACACCTATGTATGTATGTATCCTTGAAAGTCAATTTGGACATTTAATATTTTTATTTTGTTTTTACGTAATATAATTTCCGAATATTTTGTATTAAAATTGTTACTAATAGAGATTAAGTTTATTACAACAGACGCATATGTACAGATGCGTGCAACTAATTAACAACGCTAGTAGGTAAAATACAAATCGGTTGATATTTTCATTTCCTAAAAATTTTTTTTTAACTACATATATGTCTTAAAGTAAATTGTGCATATTTAGTTATTGTAAATTAGCTATTTTTTTATTATAAAAGAGCTTTTATAAAATAAAGGCATTTTATGACTTTTTATGATATTTTATGACGTGAATGCTTGTTATGGAATTAAAAATAAATCCATAGGTCCCGCAACCCCCATACTATTCAAAATATCTGGAATTTTTGAAAAACCGTATTGAAAAATATCGAATTTCTTCAAAATAAGGCCAAAAAGCTGGATCATGGAGTGGGTCAAAATATCCGGAAATAATACTAGCAGTTGAGTGGGGAGCATTCATCGATGTTTATATAAATAATCATTAGTATATGTAAACTTTTTTGGTATAAATTATGCCCATTTTAAGCTTTAGCATTATTTTTTTATTTGTTTAAAAAAAATTTTTGATATGCTAAATTTAATGTTAAATATACATCTTTTGAAATGGATAGAAAAAAAATCACAAAATTGATTCATTTTAAAACAAATAAACGTATCGCAATTTAATAGAACTGGGTGTATGTAAACTTAATTTTTCCACTGTGTATGTGTTATAATATACAGTGGCAAGCAAAAGTGAGTGCATGTTTGAAAATTCTATGTTTCAATATCTGTAACTTTCGCAATATTAAATCAAATTCAACCAAATTTTCAGCATTAATTATATATTATGTACTTAAAAAAAATGACATTTGTAAAAAAGTTAAACTAAAATAAAAAAATATACTTACGGTCAAAAACTTAAAATATAAGCAATGCACTCAGTTTTGCACATTATGAAATCTTCGAATAAATTGAGCATATACTCAATAATTCTCCATAGGTAGTCTAATTAACCGTTACCTTTTGACATATTGAGTGCTTATAAGTAAATTTAACAGTTCTGCTTATCAGTTTAGTGGGCTTTGTTTATTTGTGAAGACAAGTTTATTAAAAATGCGCAAAATTTCAAAATCAATTGAAGATAGTGTAGTGGTAATGCTAAAAAACAATTTATCTTCATGCACTATTGCAAAAAACTTAAAAATACGTCAAAAAACTGTAATGGCTGTAAAAAAGGAAGATTAGTTGTTGTTGAATCCAATTTCGGTGGCCGCCCAAAACTGCTTACAGGTGCGGATGCTCGTGCAATGGCACAAAATTTAAAAAAAGATAAGCGGGTAACACCCAAAAAAGCGGCTGAAATGCTCGACAAGAACGTTAGTGCCTCTACTGCTCAGAGAGCATTACACAGAATTGGTTTTATATCCGCAATAAAAAAAAAGGAACCAGCACTTTCTGATAAAAATATAAAAGCGCGTTTGGCATTCTGCAGAATGTATCAGGATTGGACAGAGGATGACTGGAAAAGGGTTATCTGCTCTGATGAAAGTAAAATTAATAGATTTCATTCCGATGGCTAACAATATTATTGGCGCAGACCACATGAACGCATTCAAAAACACCACGTCAAGCAAACCGTGAAACATGGTGGTGGAAGCTTAATGATATGGGGGTGTTTCACGTGGTGGCATATGGGACCACTCGTAAAAATTGAAGGCATCATGAAGAAGGAAGACTATCTTCAAATATTACAAACAAATTTGCCGGATTTTTTGGACGAGTGCACATATCCAGATGAAGAAATGGTTTTTCAGCAGGATGGGGACCCGAAATACACGACCAAGATAGTGAAAAAATGGTTGAACGAACAGAAATTCCAGAGCTAATGTGGCCTGCGCAAAGCCCAGATTTAAACCCAATCGAAAATTTGTGGTCCTTGGTAAAAAGACGATTGGGTTTACACGAAAGGAATGGAATATGGAACGCGTTCGGGACGAATGGACAAACATTCCTCGGGAAACCATACAACATCTGGTTGAAAGTATGCCCAGACGCATCGCAAGTGTGAAAAAAACAAAGGTCTTTGGACAAAATATTAAATTTCTTGTGTATATGCTCAATTTATTCGAAGATTTCATAATGTGCAAAACTGAGTGCATTGCTCATATTTTAAGTTTTTGACCGTAAGTCAATTTTTTTTGTTTTAGTTTAACTTTTTTACAAATGTCATTTTTTTAAATACATAATAAATAATTAATGCTGAAAATTTGGTTGAATTTGATTTAATATTGAGGAAGTTACAGATATTGAAACATAGAATTTTCAAACATGCACTCACTTTTGCTTGCCACTGTACATATGATGCCGCTGCAGAGACTGTGAAGATGTTCAAAATACATATTTATATATCGTGCATGTGTGTAACATTGGCGTATAATGCATACATAAACCTACCAACATAAGTATGAATATGAGTACACATGTAAATATGTCACCCGCAAAAACTACAAATATGTCACCCGCAAAAACTACAAATATTGTTCTGCAAAAACAACACATCATACATACTTATATGCGTGAACATGTAGATACAGTGGAACTTCCCTAACTCGAATGTCCAAGGGACAGAAAGTAGAGTTCGAGTTACGGAAAATTCGAATTAAGGAAAATACACTAAGTTGAGTTCAAATTTATTTACATACATATGTCTGTATTTACATGTTTATTTAAAAAGACAGTTTGTAATACATATGTAGTACCTATATAAATCTTCTTCTTTACTGGCGTAGACACCGCTTACGCGATTATAGCCGAGTCAACAACAGCGCGCCAGTCGTTTTTTCTCTTCGCTACGTGGCGCCAATTGGATATTCCAAGCGAGGCCAGGTCCTTCTCTACTTGGTCCTTCCAACGGAGTGGAGGTCTTCCTCTTCCTCTGCTTCCCGCGGCGGGTACTGCGTCGAATACTTTCAGAGCTGGAGTGTTTTCATCCATCCGGACAACATGACCTAGCCAGCGTAGCCGCTGTCTTTTAATTCGCTGAACTATGTCAATGTCGTCGTATATCTCGTACAGCTCATCGTTCCATCGAATGCGATATTCGCCGTGGCTAACGCGCAAAGGACCATAAATCTTTCGCAGAACCTTTCTCTCGAAAACTCGCAACGTCAACTCATCGGTTGTTGTCATCGTCCAAGCCTCTGCACCATATAGGAGGACGGGAATTATGAGAGACTTATAGAGTTTGGTTTTTGTTTGTCGAGAGAGGACTTTGCTTCTCAATTGCCTACTTAGTCCGAAGTAGCACCTGTTGGCAAGAGTTATCCTGCGTTGGATTTCTAGGCTGACATTGTTGGTGGTGTTTACGCTGGTTCCAAGATAGACGAAATTATCTACAACTTCAAAGTTATGACTGTCAACAGTGACGTGAGTGCCAAGTCGCGAGTGCGACGACTGTTTGTTTGATGACAGGAGATATTTCGTCTTGCCCTCGTTCACTGCCAGACCCATTTCTTTTGCTTCCTTGTCCAGTCTGGAGAAAGCAGAACTAACGGCGCGGGTGTTGAGGCCGATGATATCAATATCATCGGCATACGCCAGCAGTTGTACACTCTTATAAAAGATAGTACCCTCTCTGTTAAGTTCTGCAGCTCGAACTATTTTCTCCAGAAGCAGGTTGAAAAAGTCGCACGATAGGGAATCGCCTTGTCTGAAACCTCGTTTGGTATCGAACGGCTCGGAGAGGTCCTTCCCGATTCTGACGGAGCTTTTTGTGTTGCTCAACGTCAGTTTACATAGCCGTATTAGTTTTGCGGGGATACCAAATTCAGACATCGCGGCATAAAGGCAGCTCCTTTTCGTGCTGTCGAAAGCAGCTTTGAAATCGACGAAGAGGTGGTGTGTGTCGATTCTCCTTTCACGGGTCTTTTCCAAGATTTGGCGCATCGTGAATATCTGGTCGGTTGTTGATTTACCAGGTCTAAAGCCACACTGATAAGGTCCAATCAGTTTGTTGACGGTGGGCTTTAATCTTTCACACAGTACGCTCGACAGAACCTTATATGCGATATTGAGGAGGCTAATCCCACGGTAGTTGGCGCAGATTGTGGGGTCTCCTTTTTTGTGGATTGGGCATAGCACACTTAAATTCCAATCGTTGGGCATACTTTCGTCCGACCATATTTTGCAAAGAAGCTGATGCATGCACCTTATCAGCTCTTCGCCGCCGTGTTTGAATAGCTCGGCCGGCAATCCATCGGCCCCTGCCGCTTTGTTGTTTTTCAGGCGGGCAATTGCTATTCGAACTTCTTCATGGTCGGGCAATGGAACGTCTGCTCCATCGTCATCGATTGGGGTATCGGGTTCGCTTTCTCCTGGTGTTGTGCGTTCACTGCCATTCAGCAGGCTGGAGAAGTGTTCCCTCCATAATTTAAGTATGCTCTGGGCATCGGTAACTAGATCACCTTTGGGGGTTCTACAAGAGTATGCTCCGGTCTTGAAACCTTCTGTAAGCCGCCGCATCTTTTCGTAGAATTTTCGAGCATTACCCCTGTCGGCCAGCTTATCAAGCTCTTCGTACTCACGCATTTCGGCCTCTTTCTTTTTCTGTCTACAAATGCGTCTCGCTTCCCTCTTCAACTCTCGGTATCTATCCCATCCCACACGTGTTGTGGTCGATCGTAACGTTGCGAGGTAGGCAGCCTGTTTTCTCCGCTGCGACACGGCACTCCTCGTCGTACCAGCTGTTCTTCTGCACTTTCCGAAAACCAATGGTTTCGGTTGCAGCTGTACGTAAGGAGTTTGAAATGCCGTCCCACAGTTCCCTTATACCGAGTTGTTGACGAGTGCTCTCAGAGAGCAGGAGTGCAAGCCGAGTAGAAAAACGTTCGGCTGTCTGTTGTGATTGCAGCTTCTCGACGTCGAACCATCCTTGTGTTTGTTGGCGTGCGTTTTTTGCTGCACAGAGGCGGGTGCGTATTTTGGCTACAACAATATAGTGGTCCGAGTCGATGTTAGGACCTCGGAGCGCACGCACATCTAAAACACTGGAGACGTGTCTTCCGTCTATCACAACATGATCGATCTGGTTGGTGGTTTTTCGATCTGGAGACAGCCAGGTAGCTTGATGTATCTTCTTATGCTGGAATCTAGTGCTACAGATAACCATATTTCGGGCCCCGGCGAAGTCGATCAGCCTCAGCCCATTTGGGGATGTTTCCGCGTGGAGGCTGAATTTACCGACCGTAGTGCCAAAGATACCTTCTTTGCCCACCCTGGCATTGAAGTCGCCAAGCACGATTTTGACATCGTGGCGGGGGCATCTCTCATAAGTGCGCTCCAAGCACTCATAAAAGGCATCTTTGGTCACATCGTCCTTCTCTTCCGTCGGGGCGTGGGCGCAAATCAGCGATATGTTGAAGAACCTCGCTTTGATGCGGATTGTGGCTAGACGTTCATTCTCCGGAGTGAATGATAGTACTCGGCGACGGAGTCTCTCTCCCACCACGAATCCAACACCAAACTTGCGCTCCTTTATATGGCCACTGTAGTAAATGTCACAAGGACCTACTCGTCTCTGTCCTTGTCCCGTCCATCGCATTTCTTGGACGGCGGTGATGTCAGCCTTTACCTTTACGAGGACATCTACCAGCTGGGCAGCGGCACCTTCCCAATTAAGGGACCGGACATTCCAGGTGCATGCCCTCAAATCATAGTCCTTATTTCGTTTGCCATGGTCGTCATCAAAAGGGGGGTCACTCATCCGAGGCTTGTTGTTGTCTTTCATTGGGGGTGTTTTTTTACGTGGCGGGTCCCAAACCCAGCGCACAACCCTATGCAGGGGTGTTTCGCCTTCTCACTTTAGCTCGCCTTCAAACGGATGTTCTTAGGCTACCCAGAGGATACTTGGTCAAAGACCGGAAGTCGTGAGCTGCTTGAGTCATATGTAAAAGAATCGTTTCTGGCCACTCCCAAGTGAATGGCGATCAGAGAACTTTCCTCACTTGCGTGAACTTCTACACATGACCCCATCCTATATAAATAAATGTATATAAATTCTTATTGGAAAAAATTGATAATTTTTTTTTTTTAAATACGGACCATTTCTCTTTCTCTATAAAACGTTCCACTATATTCATTGACACATGTACTGCATTGAGAACATTTTCTTTTGACGAAGTAAAAAGGGTCTGGATAGCAGAATATGCTTGACTAAATGTGGGCATAGTTTCAGTTGTTGATTCAACCTCGCTTTCTCTAGAGGCTTCCTCCTCTAAGTCTGAAACAATAGATTATTTGTGTTGAACAATGCTACATTTTACAAATTTTACTTTGGACTTACCTTTTCCAGAAGGAATTAGATTTTCCATGACGTTATCTCAAATGTCTTCATCTGTTGGGAATGCCATTGTTTGCACACCATCGTCAATATCGACGTAATCATCAAAAGACACATTATCGGTTCCCATTGCCGTTCGATATGTGGTCCAAATTTGTTTCAATTCAGACAATGGAGGATCGTCTTCTTCATCCCAGTCATCCGTAGTAGCATTCTGCATTAACTCACCTTTAGCAAAACCAGCCTTTCTAAAACAATTGCTGATTGTTTATGGTTTTACACCCAAATTCCAGGTTTTGTTTAGATCCCTGATTGCATCACGTAACGACACAGTGGTAGGAGTTGGTTCTTCCATATGAGCCAAAACTTTCATCATAATTTGTTTTCTATAATGTTGCTTGAGATTTTGAATAATCCCTTGGTCCATTGGTTGTAGAACAGACGTCAAATTAGGAGGAAAATATTGCAGTTTAATGTTTTTTAAATTTGCTTGTACATTTTTAGGATGTGCGGGACAATTGTCAACGAACAGTAGTATTTTTCTATTTAGGCAACAACGACTTTATCTAGATTTTTGAGCCACTTATCATAAATTTCACTTGTCATCCACGCCTTTTTGTTGTACTCATAGTCCACATCAAGTGATTTTATACCCTTAAAATAACGTAGGTTTTTTGACTTGCCGATAACTAGCAATTTCAACTTTTCTGAACCACTCATATTGCTGGCAACCATAACGGTAATTCTCTCCTTGCTGTTTTTGCCACCAAAGCATTTTTGACCTTTAAAGGCTAATGTTTTATTGGGTAAACATTAAAAAAAATGTCCGTGTCATCTGCATTAAAAATATCGTTTTCGTGGTATTGTCTGATTAAATCTGGCAAAACGTTTTTTTTCCAATCTTCACTAGACTGTAAATCGGCTGAACCACTTTCTCCACAAATCGACATTTGTGCGATATAATGCCTTTTTTTAAATTTAACCACCCTACACTAGCTGAAAATTTTTCGCGACCCAAAGCAACCGCAAATTCTTTAGCTTTTTCTCTGATTAAGGTTCCCGAGAGAGGAAGATTTTTCTCACGTGCGGTAGTAACCCACTTAAGCATAGCTTGATCAACATCATTATTGACGCAAGTTGTAATCCTTTTTCGTTTGAGTTAAAATTATAGTCACCTTTTTGTTCTAAAAGTTTGTCTTTGTTTTCAAAATGGTTGATAACGTATTAGGAAGAATCCCAAATATTTGTGCAATGTTTTTTTTTTTTTTTTTGTTTTCGCCCTTTTCTACCTCGGCAATTAGTTTTAACTTTTCCTTAAGCGTTAAACACTTAACACTTCGTTTTGATGTCATTTTAGTCCAATATCACTACAAAAATTGACAATTTTTACCACCGTTCTAACAACAACTGATACAATCTTATGTAAGTGCGTGCGACGCTTGCTAAGAAATTTAAAATACAAGTCGTTATCTGTCGCCGACTCGCAGCTCGGTAATTCCCCGAAATTGTGGTAGGTGTTTCCCCGAAAAATTCAAGTTACGCTTGCTTACCGCCGCAGTTTCTGTGACATTTCAGTTCGTGTTTTAGAATTATTCGGGTAACAGAAATTCGACTTATAGGGAAAAAACTACATAGTGATGTTATAAAAACGTATTTTGTTCTTAAGGAAATTCGATATAGAGAAAATTTCGAGCTACGGAAGTTCGAGTTAGAGAAGTTTCACTGTATGTCGCCCGTAAAAAGTACAAATATTGTTCTACAACCGTCTCATGTGCTGAACTCATTGAGTGCGACAGACTGAAAGCGACATATGTCAAATATTAAAATACACACGTTCTTATGGACACAGTTATTTTGACAGCTGCACGACTACACGACTGCAGGCCGACAGTTGTCGCTCTCCCTAACTTCAATATATTTTTATATTTGCCAACGACAGTAGGATGACAGTAAAGAGATGAGGTAGAGTGGTGGTGCCACTAATATGTAAAATGTAAAATTACTCGAAGCTCTAACAAATCTGACGTTATTTTACAAATAAAAACATAAAATAGCTCTATTAAATCATTTGTATAACAATTGATAATTAAAACAAATAAATTTACCTATTTACTTATTTTTTTTGCATGAAAAATTTCACTTTGAACAAAATATTAAAATTTCATTGAAGTGCAAGGTATTAGTATGGCCACAACGAAATTGTGTACATGCAAAATGGACAGCTGTGTTGTCTTGTGTACATGCCGGCCATTGTTATATTGTTGCCTTCTCGCCAATGTTCATGTAGAAGGATTCATAAAGCCATTTTCAATTCACTGTCGCGCCGCCATGGCGTGTCGCGCTTAAGGGGCTATACCAGTGTGACACTTAAAAAAAATTGTATTTGCTTTTTCGATAGAATATATTTCCATAAATATCCTGTGAAATCGGAAAGATCGTATCTTGAATAGTTTTCGGATAGCAACGTTCTAAAGAGCGACCGCTCGGAGGCGTTTTTCTCGAAACGACATTTTTCAAAATTGCTGGCATCATAACTCAACTAGAGATTGACCCGTCGATTTCAAATTAAAACTGAGTATTTTTAATAGATTTACTATACATTGGACTACGATCTTTTTGATAGATCTAAAATTGTCAATTTCGCATTAAAAAAGCGACAATTTTTTTTCCTCAGAAAACCATTTTATTTTTTTCATTACGCCATTTTGATTTCTGATATTTTTTAAAGATCGCAGTCCATTGTATAGGAAATATTTTTAGGTTTAATAAACTTAAAATTTTTTTGTTTCAGCTACTCATTCGGCCGGAGTCATGCTAATAGTTGGGACACTTTTTTTTGGCACCTCCGAAGACAGCCAATAACTCCGTTATTTTTCAATATTTTTGTAAAAAAAATATTTTAAAATATAGCTGAAAATATACCTTATTACGTTCAACGAAGTTCGCGTACTTTCTCTTAAAAAAATTCACGAAAATCGCCTAATTTTTCATGCGTCACACTGGTATAGCCTCTTAATGTGTTCAGTACATCAAACATCATCATACATACTTCTATGCGTACACATGTAGATATGAGCGCATGACATTCCCACACAAATAATATACCAACACATCATACATACATATTTATATGCGTGCACATGTAAATATGCCGGCCGTAACAATTACAAAAATTGTTCTACAAAAGCAACAATTGTCACAAATAGCATCAGAAATCAATATGACAGCCGAATTGCCAACGTCAAAATTTATAGTAAATTACACAACAACAAAATTTTCATTCATATACGCAATCGCACATTCAACGAACAAAAGTGATTCATTCATAAAACCAATTTCATACACCTCTCCCCCGAGCATGCCTTTGCCCACAACCAGCTTTTGGCGACGAAGGCAAAAGCTAAAATTCATAAATTGAATATCTGAAAATATATGAGAAAGAAAAATTGACAACCCCGCAAATATAAAAATGAAAATGTATTAAAATAAAATTGACAACATAGTTTATTTGTCAATTTTCAATTTCAAAAATTTTTCAAAGAAAATATTCAATATTCCTCTGATTTATGTGTACAGTCCATCCCGGTTAAGTGGTATTCCGCTTTAAAGCCAATACTGCCTATATCTTGCTGCATCTCACGTTTTTTTTTTGTTTTTGTTTTTTTTTTGTTTTTTTTTTTAATATCAAAAATTGTTCTTTTAAGTACCACTCGCTTAATTATACACACTCGATTATGTACCATATTATATTTTTATTTTTAACAAACTACAAAAATCTGTATGTTTGATTGTGGCACGTCACCGGGATTGACTGTATTTGTCATTGAATGTATGTATGCCACTTTGAATTTTTAAAGAGCAGTACTGTCACTAAATACTCCATTAATTTTATCTTGTGAGCAAAACACTCATCGGCTTGATCAAACATGGACATTGACGCTCCAAATCGGCAAACTTAGCCGATTCTACTGTATTTTTTATCATTAGATTTGGCGCAATTTCTCCATGAAAACATACATATATCAGAAAAATAGATCAAATCTAATATGCAAATACTCAGCCAAAAACCACCTGCATGCCATACATACATTTGTCTTAGCATTTGTGGTTCGTTTTGGCGCAATTTCCCCGCAAAAACTTACATATGTTTGTATAAAAAATCTAACTGCTTACATATTGCATACATAAATACATATGTTTATCAGAAGGATCTAATATAATATATTAATACTAAGCCAAAAAGCGCAAACATATATTGTAAATATTGTGTATCATACATTCATTTGTATTAGCTTTTGCGGTTCCTATTGGCGCGATTTCCCGTTAAAACATATATTACCTACCGGCACTCGAAGTGTAACCTATTAAAAAAGCCATAAATTCGGTTTGGAAAATTATTTTGATTTATTTTAAAGTACAAAATGTGTGAAAATAATCATGAATTCAGTACCAATTCACTTTTGTTCGATATGACCACCTTTTGCCTTAACTACGGCCTTGAGACGGTCAAAAAAACGAATCGCAAGCTGTCCGAATGTGACAACGCCGGTATTTTGGCCAACTCACTTACAATGGCTTTCTCCAGCATCTCGAGACTGGTGTATTTTTTACTTCGGACCTAGCTTTCTAAAATGGCCCAGAGAGAATAATCCATTAGATTCGCATCTGGTGAATTCCAGAGCCATTGTGTGGTCGTAATGAAGTTCGGAACGTTGTTTTTCAGCCATTCTTGGTTCACTCGCGCTTTGTGAGACGGTGCTGAGTCTCGTTGACACGTCCGTGGTTTGCGACCGAAATGTTTTTTTTGCCCACGGCTTCAAAGCAGCCTCCAGAACACTTTCCCGATAATATGTCACATTTACTTTGACGCCAGGCTCGATGAAAACAATTGGAGAGCGCCCATCTGCGGTGACAGCGGCCCAAACTATTATTTGTGGCGGGTTTTTTTTTACGGGGCTAGATCGCCGAAAGGACTGCCCTTGGTCGGATAAAATCCGAGTCAATTCCGGCACGTAGAACCGACAGTCGTGGGTGCTACCTCCTGGTGGTCAACCGATGACTTAGATTCTCGTATGAATGGTCGGTCACGTAAACCCTATCGTTTTGAGAGTTTACGAATTGCTCAATTGGAAAAATTGTTTCGTCAGAAAACACAATGTTCGGAATTTGACCGCTTTCGGCCAAGCGAAGTAACTCTCAAGTCTTACTTGTTACTGCTTCTGTGTGAGATCATGGGCCGTTTGGAACTTGTAAGGCCTGACCTTTAGCTCATTTTTCGATATGCGTCGGAAGCTGCGGTCGGATATTTTCAGTTCTTTAGCCATTTGATTGCCACTTCGTCATGGATTTCGCTCAAGTCGCTTCTTCACTTTCCAAACCATCTCACGTAACGTTGCAGTCAGTTGATGACCACCTCCATGGCGTTTTGCGATGCTACCAGTATCATTGTAAGTGATAGTGCGATAAACAAAAACTTTATTCACATTAAGGTGTATGAGCTCGCGAACAATTAATATAAAGCAATCACACTATTACGGTTGAATTCCATCGCTGATCACTTTTTTGCGTTCACTTTCGACAAAACGTTTTTGTACACTTGTGAACAATACTCCGAACCGCCATTCAGTAAAATTATAAACAGCTGATTCCAGTGCGACAGCTGTGCGAACGGACTGAAGTTGGTTACACTTTCATTACAGAACGTAAATTTTCGTAGTAAAGTTGAACACGCGTTCAGGCGTAGTAGGTCTTTCTTTGATGAAATGTGAAACAATACTGAATAAAAATAAGCATTAAAACAAAGTTATCTAATATTATTATGAACATACCTGCAGTTATCTTAAAACGAAATAAAACTATTTTAGATTTAGTTAGTTATGAACGAAAAATGTATTTTTAAGGTCTAAAGTTTTACTTTATGCATTTTGTTTTAATTAATTTTATAGATGTACATTGAAGAAAGATTCAAGTCTACTTGGAATTGGATGTATTCAATTATGGATGGGACAGAACCACAATTGAAGTTTGGGGCTTATCTGACAAATTATACCGATCCAACACATCCACTTCATCCCCTTAACCTTAATACTCAGAACACTTCTAACCAATCTGGATCTTCGTCAGCTGGAATTAATATCATGGGTATATTTATACGTTACAATTCTGTTAAAAAAATTATAGTAAATATTTTTTATAGGTTCATCCACCCGAAGAGATTTTTTCACTTATTGCTTGTCCCTGATGCGAGCTCATACCTCAGAACATCGTGACGCTTTGCCCGTCTTGGATATAACAGCTTTTCGGCATATAGCCTATGTATTTGATGGCTTTTTTTATTATATGCGTAATAATTCAAATTTTTATGAAAAATCGGAACATTTTTCTAACATAAACATTTCCAATTTAAATGAGAATGAAGATACCGATGATGAGTTTTCTAACGTAACAAATGAGGAAATGTTTCTTGAATCTAATTCTTCTGCTGCAATAGCTATACCTTTATCAGCAACAACTCGTCGTCATTCGTTTTTTGTGCGATCAGAGTCAACATTAAGTCTTGGTTGCTTGGCGCCAGATAATTTTGACTTGCCGCTGGATGTTGCTATACCTCTAGCTGATAAACCGCATCTTCTTCAGCCTAATTCCAAGCGAGAGGAGTTATTTTCTAATTTACCGCTTTTAATTCCGACAGAAGAAAATACTGCGGAGGGCGTCAGTATTACTGCGGCACAAACAAAGCTAGGTTTTTCTAGCTATAAGTCGGTATTAACTAGTTGCGTAAAATTTGGAGATAGCTGGAAAACAGGTAATTAAAATACCGATATATGTACATATGTTATATGTACATATGTCAAATTTATTCGTTTTATTCTTATAAATGATTATAAATTGTGAACAATAATATACCCACAAATACACCATTGCGATCTTAATGGTAGCTCTAAAACAACTTGATTTTAACATACAGTATCGGACTAAACATTTGCAACTGAAATATGTATTCTCTACAATTTCCCATAAATTTTCTATGGGTTGGTCTTGGTATTGGCATAGTGCAGGCCACTGCATTACACCAACTTCTTTAGAACCCTTATTTTATGACCTTTGTAGAATGCTTCGAGTTGTTGTCTTGTTGGAAGACCCACTTAAATAGCATTTCCCTTTCAGCATGTTGCAGCAGTACTAATGCTATAATGTCTCTGTTGACATACCGATCCATAGTACAATTAATACGATGAAGCGACCCAAACCCAAAAGCAGAAAAGCATCCCAGATGATAACATGTCACTATAATTGACTGTTTTTAAACAATACAAATTTTTAAGAAGTTTGTTTCTTGGGTGACGAACGTAACACTATCATCACCAAAATCTATCATCTACCAAATTAAATTAGGACTCATCACTGAAAAGAACAGTTTTCCACTTGTTAATAAGAGTTTTCTTCGTGGGTCGCTAAATGCGCAAATTAGCGTCGTTCAGGCGACGTGCTACCGTTTTTGAACAGATTCGTAAGCTCCTTTACTAATTTTGCTGTTAAGTGGAAACCGAGAACACGATGTACTACTGCGAAAGTTTTAAAACTATAGTTCGAAATTCATGATATCAAAAACTTGTGAATTTTTTAATTAATAGAAATTTCTTTTTGAGAAACTCTGTTATTACAATCATCAATAATACGTGGTTTCAGCGCTTCACCAAATTTATTTGGAGCCATTACTATCTTTGTTAAAAGTTTTAAATAAAAACGTATTTTTACAAAAAATTATGCTCAGTAAATGTTTCAATCAATACAAATTCAATTCAGTTAGAAAAAAACGAAGCTTGAGTATGTTTAACTATATAATGCTAAGCAAAACGAGTTGCAATTATTTTGGTGCGGCAGATTGCCATACATTTTAAGCTATATTGAAATAAATCCGCCAATTGCAATTAACATTTCAAAATATGTAAATTCAATGCTGTTAATTTAATAACAAGAAACAAAAAACAATTTAAAGAAAAAATGGCATCGTAAGAGAAAAAATCGATGAAAAATCGCTCTAGTTGCAGATATTTTGCCCGATACTGTAATAGTTTTTTACTCCAGTCGTCGTTTTTAGTTCTTATAGCATTGACAGACGGTAGTGTTTACCGGATTAACTGCATTATGATTAATTCAAGAGTTAGTCAAGATAACTCCGTTGCTTACACCCATTTAATCCTCTTAAGTTCTAAAGAGTTAGCTGCTTTTTCGTTGGCAACATTGTTAAAAATTACCAACTTTAATCTATTGTGACTGAAAAACAAGCAACACTGACATCTGTTTTTCAAGTTTTTAATTATAAACCAAGAAGTTTTATGTTATACGTTATTTTACGTATGTTATGTTTTGTTTTAAAAATAACCTTAAAATGTTTTTGTAATAAAAAATGGTTATGTGAAAATTGGTCGGCTGACAACTGCAATGTTTATCTTCTATCCATTTTCATTGAAAATATTATAAAAATGACTTTAAGCTGTTTATGAGGTTTTCAAACTCGCATAGCTGCCGCCTGTCACCTACAAATTTGGATCTGATTAAATACGCCGTTAGTCTGGATTAACGCTGCCGTCTGTCAAGGCTATTACTTTATGTCTTACGGGGTATCTCGACAGGCAAAAGTTTATGGCATACTAATAACTGTCAAATCTATTGTCGTTGCTGAATCTGCCCACTGCATTTCTTATCATAACATAACTATTTGCGAAATGGCGTCGGGGTAGGTAAGTTCAAGCTGATATAGCGCATGTTATGAACTATTTCCTCAAAAAAAAATCATATCTTAAGACTTATAATTAATAAATTTTATATGAGCAATGATATTTTGGTTTATGCTTGTATAAGTATATTAATTTTAAGACTTCCTAACGAATCTATTTGGTATACTTTTTCTGCAAATTAACTATTAAACTAAATATTAATTTTCTGGAAAAATATATTAACTTTTTTTTTTTTATAATTTAACACAACCGTTTTTAACACTCGCGCTATTTAATTTAAAATAACCGGAATCAAATTGCGTCGGTATGATCTGTTTTCTCTCTTCGAAATTTTCATGAAAATGAAATGATCTGTCACAATGCTGAAGTGACAGTTCATTGCGTGCAATAGTTAGCATACTAATTTGTATTCCATAAGCAATATGGAGTCTCTACAGGAGGCAATATACGTACAGCAATACAGTTACAGTTAGTTTTTGTCTGTCTTGATGTTTCCTTATTACGTATTATTAAAGTACTTAATTAATATACTTTGCCAATCCTTTTTAAAGTATTTAGAGATGTAAAATTTGTATCAATTGTCTTTAGTATTTTAGGAGTTCTGTTTAATTTAAGCAAGGATGTTCAAAAATACAAATGCAAAGATATAGCCAATGTTGGCAAAGTTTTTTATAGCAGACAAATTTGCCATATACATCGTGTAAAAAAAATAGGCATACGTTGCGATATTTCATACAAATCAGTAGGTTTTTTTTATTTTGAAATTAGCTAATGTACTTACTTTCAAATAATAATATAATTAGGTCGATGCCGAATCAGGATTATACGATGGTTGACTCATCAAAATCGATATTTTGAGTGCTCAAAAATGTTGTTTGAGTCGTTGTGCGAGAACAGCGATCCGTTTTCGGCGATTGGTTTGCCTCATTTCTTGAAAGGCAACTGGCAAACAAAAAGTTGTGTATCACTAAAAATTGCTGTTCTTCGTTGTTCCAATTTGGTTAAGTCATGTTCAAATTCCAGCTTATCTTAAAACACCCGTACTGTCGACTACTTTTTATCTTCGGACTCATACGTAAAAATCCAACATTCATTCATCACATATTATAGACGTGTTTCAAAGACCCGCCATCGAATTTTTGTTTTTACAATTCACTCCACCAATCTACACGAATCTTCTTTTGAGCGATTGACAACTTGTGTGAAATCCAACTTTGTTTATAGTTCATGGAATATTCAATGTATGGTGTCGCACTAATGTCTATGGTTGTCTCAAAGGCACAATAGATCTGATGACGATTAATATTTTCTGGAACAACAGTTGACTTTGAATGATCTTCCAAACATTCGTCTTGGAGTATTCCACGGCCTCGATTGAGTTCACTGTTGCTAAATTAATGCACGTCGATTCTCCTTCTCGTTTACAGGCGAGGACACCGCTTACGCGGTTATAGCCGAGTTAACAGAGCGCCAGACCTCTTACATGAGGTTTTTTTTTATTGGTAGTGTTTTTTACGTGGCGGCTTCCAAACCCAGCGCACAACCCTGTTAAGGGATAGATCCCCTTCAAATGGATGTTTGTTGGCTACCCAGAGGATACTTGGTCTAAGATCGGAAGTCATGAGCTGCTCAGAGAACTTTCGTCACTTGTGTGAACTTCTACACATAGCTTCACTCTCTCATCCCGATTAGTTGTAAAAAAATAATCGGCTAAAAATTTTAGGGATTTAAATCCATTTTTTGACGGTATGAATGTTTAAAGCTACTGAAAACTATACAAATAGCGCTAAACAAAAACATCTGAAATGTCAAACCTTACGATAAAGTTTTGAAATATAAATGCAACGTATCTTATACCGGTGGTAAACTTCTGAATTTATATATGGTATAGAATTTTTTTTCCATATTGTTAATATATTTGATACCATAAACTTTTGGCAATTACAACGTTAAAAAGAGTACTCTAAAACTATACATACATTATTTGTAAACCCCAAGTAGTATACTGCTTTTATAATATAATGCCGGCAATCAAAATCTCGAAATTTACAATCCCGACAATCAAAATACCGACAAATCAAGAATACCACAATACCGACAAATCAACCACAATACCGATCATAACACTTAGTCGGTACAATTCTCTTTCTGTGCTTCGATAGAAACAAGGGCGGACAAGACAAATTATTTTTACATGTCGGTATTTTGATTTAGCTGCATATTTAAATTTTGTCGGTATATTGATGTGTCGGCATATTGAAATTCGGTATTTTAAGAATATCCCAAAGATAATATTGTGTATGTTTTCAATATTCTTTTATATTTACAGAATTAGATTTAAGACTCCGAAATATTGAACCAATGGATACTGATGAAAATGTACCTGGTCTCGAAACTCAATCCAATGGTAATCCAATGACTTCTAGTCGCCCAGAAGTTATTATTACCCCTAATAAATTGCAAAAAACTGAAGAGGAAATCGCCAATGTTTCACATTTTCCAACCACGTCATCGGCTCGCAGTGTTATTGTCCGGGCTAGCTCAATAGCAAAAAAAATTGAAAATGAAAGAAATGATATACGTTCGCCTTTGCAAGAGGATATAAAACGAACAAACATTACATTTCCACCTCGCGGCATAAATTTTTGTAAACAATTTTCTTCAGTCACTCCTTCTTGGAATTTTTTACTAGGGCGATGGAAATTAACACTTGATTTATTTGGAAGGGTCTTTATGGATGACGTGGGCATGGAGCACGGATCATTGCTACCAGAACTACGTGGATTTCCTGTTAAAGAGATCCGATTTCGAAGACATATGGAAAAGTTGCGAAACGGACAGCAACGTGATCTTATATTATGTAAACTAGAACGTAATCGGGAGTGCTTAATGATTCAAACATTTAAAGAATTAAATGCCCAATTTGGTAATCAAACAAGGCGAGTACAAACCCCTCTGACTTTTAATCGCGTAAAAGTAACTTTTAAAGACGAACCTGGGGAAGGATCTGGTGTAGCGCGCAGTTTCTATACATCTATCGCCGAAGCATTATTAGCTTCTGCTAAATTACCAAATTTAGAAACAACGCATATTGGTATGAATAATAAATACGGAACTCCATTTTCAAGCATTTTACGAAATCGAGGTGTTTCTAATCGCGATCCTCCATCATTGCAAAGGCGTACCGCGGGAAACAAAATTTTTTGGCGCACCTCACGGGAGAGGAAACTACTCAATTATGATGCCAGGCCATATCTTCCAGCTTCAAATCACTCAGGTAAGTTTGTTACATACCAAAGAACATTTATATATTACAATGTAAAAAGCAATGCCATTAAAATTAAGATATTTTTGTAGGACAGAGCAATTTATTTAGTCTTGGTATTTTAAATATTTTAGTTTGAAACCTTATGAAAGGCATATCACCTTGATTAGAAATTAAAAACTGTATTCATAAAGCTTAAATTCTAATTTATTGATCAAAATCAATTCTGTAAGATTCGAAATACTCGATTTTTTATTGTTACCTCATGGTAATCTATTCTTTTTGTTCTCAATATATTGGATAACACCGGTTTGCCACAAAAATACTCTCTGAATATTGATTTTTATTTATTTAAGTGTTATGATAACTAAAAAAATAAGTACTCTGAAAGTTATTCAATATCGTGAAATGGTCTGACAGTTTTTGTTATATTTGAAGCAAACCCTTAATATTACGGATTTTACATTTGGGGTAAATATTGGACACCTCATAAAGTCTTCATGCGATATGTTGAAGACCTTGAAATTGGTTTAAAGGCAAGAAAAAACCTTTCGATATGTGATTCTGGTATGGCGCAAACAAAAGAATCTTAGCGATGATTGTTACTTTTGTTCGTGTAATGTGAAAGGGACTTGAATCTTCCTAAAAACGTTGCCAAGTCTCAAAAACAGGGTCTTATTTTACCGGGAATGTCTTCTGTCTTCTATTTCTAATTTGCCTGGAGGACTAGTTGGTTTATTTTATTGAAGGTTTGGTGAATCTTATCAGATCTTTTACGACCCATTTGCTGATTTTCTTACTTTAAAGCAGTTCTGCTTCACAATCCTCAAGAAAACCCCCAAGTAGTGGAATGGAATGCGTTTTTGCAAATTAAAACATAAATATCACGCTTGGGAAGTGTGCGGTGCTTTAAAAACATTAGGGATATTCTCTTGCTCTTGCGAAATCCTGCTCGGTGCAAGTATTGCAGAATTTTCCACTTGGTGCAACGGCAAACACATGCTGAAAAATAATTTGCAATGGCTGTAAAATATGTCAGACCAAAACCCAAGTTTATTTTCGTGATGACACGTGAAAATATAACTGCAACCCTGTTTTAGCTGTCATTTTACAGAAAGACATATTACGCCCTTAAATTGTTGAGGAAGGTAAGAATGTGTGTTCAGCGTCGTCTTTTGTCGCGTCGCTGTATAGACTGCGACTTTCATTCCCCATCTTTGTTGCCATGTTGTTATTGTATCTTTCCTTATTTGTTGTCTTGCGCTCTTGCTATTATAGGATGATTCCTCCCACGTATTATCTGGGTCATGGTTAAAATATGTCTCATTATCTAAACTGGTACTAATATTAAACTGAAATAATTTTGGGCCTATAACATTACGTCCGTTTCATATAATACTGTGCCCAAAAAATAAGATTGTCTTTATTTTGAAAATTGTTTATTTATTCTTCCAAATCAATTTCATCCCCTTCAAAGTAATCCGCTCCCGATACAATTCACTTATGACAACAGATTTTCCAATCTTCGAAATACTGGTTGTTGTCAGTTTCCGGGATGGCCTTCAGTTCCGTCTTCGCTGCGGCTTGAATTTCCTCTATCGTATAAAAACGGTGTCCCCGGAGCTGTCTTTTGAGCTTGGTGAAAAGCCAGAAATGGCACGGCCCCAGATCAGGTGAATACCGTGGTTGCGGAACGATATGGGTTGAGTTTTTGGCGAATTGATCACGAATTACGAGGGCAGTAGGGGATGGTGCATTATCGTGGTTTAAAAACCAAGAATTGTCTTTCCACAATTCCGGCCTTTTTAGACGGATAGCGTTACGCAAACGGCGCATAACGGTCAAATAATATTCCTTGTTGACTGTTTGGCCGGTTGGGAGGAATTCATAATGCACAACACCACATTAATCGAAGAAAACAGTCAACATGATCTGATTTTTGAGCGACTTTGGCGCGATTTTTTTGGTCTCGGCTCTCTTTTGGCACGATATTTGCTCGATTGATCGGCTGTTTCGGGGTCGTAAGCATAGATCCAAGTCTCATCGCCAATTATAATGCGTTTCATGACTTCCTGGTAGTCGGAAAGCATCGTTTCACACACTTCAACGCGATGCCCTTTTTCCAAAAAAATCAATGGGCCTAATCATTGAATCCGTTTCGATCGAAATATGGTTCGATATGATCGAAAAAATTTGCGTTGAGATCATTGAAACCGTATCGAAAATAAAATTTTCGATCGAAGTGAACTCACTTACCGACTTGATAAAATGCTTTCCGCGGCACATAGATGTCGCTAATTTCGAAATCATTGATACCGCCATATCGAAAATTTGTGTCGAAATCAATCCGTTGGTGAGTGCGTTGCGGAATTCTTCCAAAAATGGATAATTTGTAAGTATTTTTAAAAACAATTGCTAATGACGCAATCATTTATATTTTAAATTGATATTTTAGAGATAAGAGACAAAAACACACCAACAAAAAACAATTTGAAGTCTTTGTAAGTGAAATGAAGCTGCACCACGACATAGCGAAAGGATTTTCGCAAAGAGCACCAGGCGAATTGAATCGATAATGTAGTTTGACATTTGTGTTTTTTGATAAAGCAGTTTATCGAATGATTGCATGAAAATTTTCGATCGAAAATCTGTATCGTATCGAAATCGAATTCGTTGCGGATTCAATGATTAGGCCCAATGTTTTCGGTACCAGTCGAGATTTGACGCGCTTGGCTGAGCCTTTCGATATGCCAACTTTATCAGCAAGGTCTCTAATTGTTAATCGACGGTTTTTCAACACCAAATCTTTGATTTGTTGAACGTGAGATTCGTCGGTTGAGGTTGATGGTCGCCCTGGACGCTCTTCGTCTTCGACACGTTCACGGCTGGCTTGGAACTCACTATACCACTTGTAAAAATTTTTTTTAGACATAGCCTCATCACCAAAGGCTTTCTGCACCATCCTCAACGTATCCGCAGCAGAAAATTGATTCCGTAAACAAAATTTAATGAAAATTTTTTGATCAACAAATTTCGACATCGTTAAAAACGAAAAACTCACTTTTAGCAGCTCACAAAACGACACGTATCTCAAACACTAATGAATATTTTGACATGAAATTTGACATAAATGTGACTGACAGTACTACCAACCTAAAAAAAAATAATTCTCCAAATACTTCGACGCGCGCAGTTTAAATTCAAATGTCACCTTATATTTCGGCCACAGTAGTATGGTTTCCGTCAATTATAATATATTTGCGTGATGTAATATTAACAATGGCACATTATTTTCTTGAATTTCATTTGAAATCAATGAGTGAATATTAATATTTTTTGTTTGTTAATCTTTTCTATTCAATAATTAAAGTCTGTTTTTATTTCTTTTAAATTGTTATGGTCTGGTGTCACTGTGACGAATTTTATAATTGAGTCTGAAGAGTTTAGTGAACGCCGTGCCCTGTAGTTTGTATGTATTAGTTGTGATTTTAAAGGCTCTTTTACTAACAAGAATGGCCTCTTTGCATTTGCAATATAGTTTCACCTCATAATATTTTAGTACGGTGTAAGTGTAATCGTTAAATTGGGTCCATGGTACAAAAATTGTGTGTCTTCAAATATATACACTATGTCCGTGTCAATCAAAACATATTTTCTATTACTGAGGTCAGTCACTAAATAAATCACAGTGATTTATATATATGTAATAGTCTTTCTATCTTTGTTGCGGTAATTCAATATTTTTTCTTTTTGATTTTTTAGTAAAATGTCTTTTATTACCGAATACTTTTCTCGATTGAAGAATACATCTTCTGGTTTGTATCCTGTAATTGAATGTACATATATTGTCATACCGCAATTCTTCATACAATTCTTCGTCAGGAGCTTTTTTGTTTTCACTTGTCAAGCTTATTAAAATTCGATTAACATACTGTGAACTCGTTCAACTAGATCGTTCGTTGTTGAGTTGTCATAAGATGTTCGGCGTTATGCATTGACAGACGGCAGCGTTAATCCGGATTAACTGCGCACTTAATCAGATCCAAATTTGTAGGTGACCGATGGCAGATATGCGAGTTTGAAAACCTCGTAAACAGCTTAACTATTATTTTTATAATATTTTCAATCACAATCGATAGAAGATAGAAGATAATCATTGTGTTGTTAGCCGACCAATTGTTACAAAACCTTTTTTTTTTTATTAAAAAAAACATATCAACACGTTATTTTTAAAACTGCATTATAACATAACATCATAACATTAAACTTCCTGTTTTATTATTGACAATTTGAAAAACAGATGTCAGTGTTCCTTGTTTTTCAGTCACAAGAGATTAAAATTGGCAGTTTTTAACAATGTTGCCAACGAAAATGCAGCTAACTAAAATTTGAGGATTAAATGGGAGTTAGCAATGGAGTTATCTTCAATAACTCCTGAATTAATCCGGATTAATGCAATTTTCTGCTGAATGTTGAAAACAATCAGTATTCGCATTTATTTGTTGCCTTGGCGTCTGCTACAACGTTTTGGTGCCCTGGTTTATGAACAAGTTATGTTCCATATTATTCAATTAATTTTTTCATCCTTTTAATTTCGATATTGAATAACGGACTGATGGTCTGTATAAATAGTTCCTTGATCTCCTCTTAAATGAATAGTTAAGGGTTTAGTGATAGATTCAAAATTCTTAATAAATTTTATATAATAACTAATTCTAAAAATGACCTTAGTTCCCTTAGAATTTTTAGAACTGAAATTTTTTCATTGTATCAATCTTGTTTGGACCCACTGTAATTCTATTATGATTAATGATATGAAAAAAATTTGACTTCGTTCACTTTCTGTAGTGCTTCTTTTATAGTTGAATTGTGTTCAATATGTTCTTCGGAAAACAATGGTACATCGCATATGTAAACATAAATTAATTTACCAATATGTATATTCTTGTAAGATATCGTCTACGCATTGTTTAAAGGATGAGATGGCTTTTTAACCCAAACCAAACCAAACAAATCCTGATGCTAAATCTGTAGTTAAAAATACTTTTGATTTTCCTAAATTTTGTATATTCATATTTACATCAAGTATTGGATATCTATCTGTGATTGTCTGAGCATTATTTGTTTGGAAATCAACTACCATTCTCCTTGTTCGTCAGCGCTTTGTTTGGAACAGTCCATATGGAATTATATGGACATTTACTTGGCTACTTGGCTTAAAAATTCCTTTTTTTAAACTCACTATTTTTTTTTATTCACAAAGTCGTTATCCGCAATGGCATATTGATATTGCTTTTTCCATATTGGATCCTCTTTTTTTTTTTGTGTTCTGTATTGCCGCCTGAATAGTTGTATTGAAAGGAAGAAATTCACTTATTCAACGTTTTTTTATCAATAATTTTCTTATATCTTCCTTGTATTGAAGATTATTAATAGTGAAATTTATTTTTAATTCTACATTATGGATCACTTTCTTATGGTACTTCAAACAATCATAAAATAATAATCCTGTCTCAAGAGTTCTTGATCTTTGGTCTTTTAATATCATATCAAATTCATTAATTTTGCCTACTCATAATATGATAAATCGAAGTCAGATGTCGCACCTGTTGGCAAGAGTTATCCCTCGTTGAATTTCCAGGCTCACATTGTTGGTGGTGTTTATGCTGGTTCCCAAATATACGAAACTAACTACAACGGAGGATGGAGTCATGTGCAGAAGTTCACGCAAGTGGGGAAAGTTCTCTGATCGCCATTCACTTGGGAGTGGCCAGAAACGATTCTTTTACATATGACTCAAGCAGCTCACGACTTCCGGTCTTTGACCAAGTATCCTCTGGGTAGCTTAAGAACATCCGTTTGAAGGCGAGCTAAAGTGAGAAGGCGAAACATACCCTGCATAGCGTTGTGGGATTGGTTTAGGACTCGCCACGTAAAAAATACCCCCAATGAAAAATAAACAACAGTTTTGGATGAGAGACCCCCCTTTTGATGACGACCATGGCAAACGAAATAAGGACTACGAAGGCATGCACCTGGAATGTCCGTTCCCTTAATTGTGAAGGTGCCGCTGCTCAGCGGGTTGATGTCCTCGTGAAAATAAAGGCTGACATCACCGCCGTCCAAGAAATGCGATGGACAGGACACGGACAAATACAAGGTCCTTGTGACATTTACTACAGTGGCCATATAAAGGAGCGCAAGTTTGGTGTTGGATTCGTGGTGGGAGAGAGACTCCGTCGCCGAGTACTATCATTCACTCCGGAGAATGAACGTCTAGCCACAATCCGCATCAAAGCGGGGTTCTTCTCGACATATCGCTGATTTGCGGCCGCGCCCCGACGATGTGACCAAAGATACTTTTATGAGTGCTTAGAGCGCACTTATGAGAGATGCCTCCACCTCGACGTCAAAATCGTGCTTGGCGACTTTAAGGCCAGGGTGGGCAAAGAAGGTATCTTTGGTACGACGGTCGGTAAATTCAGCCTCCACGAGGAAACATCCCCAAACGGGTTGAGGCTGAGCGACTTCGCCGAGGCCCGAAATATGGTTATATGTAGTATCAGATTCCAGCATAAAAAGATTCATCAAACTACCTGGCAGTCTCCGGATCGAAAAACCACCAACCAGATCGATCATGTTGTGATAGACGGAAGATACGTCTCCAGTGTTTTAGATGTGATTTAGCACGTGAAAATATAACTGCAACCCTGTTTTAGCTGTCATTTTACAGAAAGACATATTGCGCCCTTAAATTGTTGAGGAAGGTAAGAATGTGTGTTCAGCGTCGTCTTTTGTCGCGTCGCTGTATAGACTGCGACTTTCATTCCCCATCTTTGTTGCCATGTTGTTATTGTATCTTTCCTTATTTGTTGTCTTGCGCTCTTGCTATTATAGGATGATTCCTCCCACGTATTATCTGGGTCATGGTTAAAATATGTCTCATTATCTAAACTGGTACTAATATTAAACTGAAATAATTTTGGGCCTATAACATTACGTCCGTTTCATATAATACTGTGCCCAAAAAATAAGATTGTCTTTATTTTGAAAATTGTTTATTTATTCTTCCAAACCAATTTCATCCCCTTCAAAGTAATCCGCTCCCGATACAATTCACTTATGACAACAGATTTTCCAATCTTCGAAATACTGGTTGTTGTCAGTTTCCGGGATGGCCTTCAGTTCCGTCTTCGCTGCGGCTTGAATTTCCTCTATCGTATAAAAACGGTGTCCCCGGAGCTGTCTTTTGAGCTTGGTGAAAAGCCAGAAATGGCACGGCCCCAGATCAGGTGAATACCGTGGTTGCGGAACGATATGGGTTGAGTTTTTGGCGAATTGATCACGAATTACGAGGGCAGTAGGGGATGGTGCATTATCGTGGTTTAAAAACCAAGAATTGTCTTTCCACAATTCCGGCCTTTTTAGACGGATAGCGTTACGCAAACGGCGCATAACGGTCAAATAATATTCCTTGTTGACTGTTTGGCCGGTTGGGAGGAATTCATAATGCACAACACCACATTAATCGAAGAAAACAGTCAACATGATCTGATTTTTGAGCGACTTTGGCGCGATTTTTTTGGTCTCGGCTCTCTTTTGGCACGATATTTGCTCGATTGATCGGCTGTTTCGGGGTCGTAAGCATAGATCCAAGTCTCATCGCCAATTATAATGCGTTTCATGACTTCCTGGTAGTCGGAAAGCATCGTTTCACACACTTCAACGCGATGCCCTTTTTCCAAAAAAATCAATGGGCCTAATCATTGAATCCGTTTCGATCGAAATATGGTTCGATATGATCGAAAAAATTTGCGTTGAGATCATTGAAACCGTATCGAAAATAAAATTTTCGATCGAAGTGAACTCACTTACCGACTTGATAAAATGCTTTCCGCGGCACATAGATGTCGCTAATTTCGAAATCATTGATACCGCAATATCGAAAATTTGTGTCGAAATCAATCCGTTGGTGAGTGCGTTGCGGAATTCTTCCAAAAATGGATAATTTGTAAGTATTTTTAAAAACAATTGCTAATGACGCAATCATTTATATTTTAAATTGATATTTTAGAGATAAGAGACAAAAACACACCAACAAAAAACAATTTGAAGTGTTTGTAAGTGAAATGAAGCTGCACCACGACATAGCGAAAGGATTTTCGCAAAGAGCACCAGGCGAATTGAATCGATAATGTAGTTTGACATTTGTGTTTTTTGATAAAGCAGTTTATCGAATGATTGCATGAAAATTTTCGATCGAAAATCTGTATCGTATCGAAATCGAATTCGTTGCGGATTCAATGATTAGGCCCAATGTTTTCGGTACCAGTCGAGATTTGACGCGCTTGGCTGAGCCTTTCGATATGCCAACTTTATCAGCAAGGTCTCTAATTGTTAATCGACGGTTTTTCAACACCAAATCTTTGATTTGTTGAACGTGAGATTCGTCGGTTGAGGTTGATGGTCGCCCTGGACGCTCTTCGTCTTCGACACGTTCACGGCTGGCTTGGAACTCACTATACCACTTGTAAAAATTTTTTTTAGACATAGCCTCATCACCAAAGGCTTTCTGCACCATCCTCAACGTATCCGCAGCAGAAAATTGATTCCGTAAACAAAATTTAATGAAAATTTTTTGATCAACAAATTTCGACATCGTTAAAAACGAAAAACTCACTTTTAGCAGCTCACAAAACGACACGTATCTCAAACACTAATGAATATTTTGACATGAAATTTGACATAAATGTGACTGACAGTACTACCAACCTAAAAAAAAATAATTCTCCAAATACTTCGACGCGCGCAGTTTAAATTCAAATGTCACCTTATATTTCGGCCACAGTAGTATGGTTTCCGTCAATTATAATATATTTGCGTGATGTAATATTAACAATGGCACATTATTTTCTTGAATTTCATTTGAAATCAATGAGTGAATATTAATATTTTTTGTTTGTTAATCTTTTCTATTCAATAATTAAAGTCTGTTTTTATTTCTTTTAAATTGTTATGGTCTGGTGTCACTGTGACGAATTTTATAATTGAGTCTGAAGAGTTTAGTGAACGCCGTGCCCTGTAGTTTGTATGTATTAGTTGTGATATTAAAGGCTCTTTTACTAACAAGAATGGCCTCTTTGCATTTGCAATATAGTTTCACCTCATAATATTTTAGTACGGTGTAAGTGTAATCGTTAAATTGGGTCCATGGTACAAAAATTGTGTGTCTTCAAATATATACACTATGTCCGTGTCAATCAAAACATATTTTCTATTACTGAGGTCAGTCACTAAATAAATCACAGTGATTTATATATATGTAATAGTCTTTCTATCTTTGTTGCGGTAATTCAATATTTTTTCTTTTTGATTTTTTAGTAAAATGTCTTTTATTACCGAATACTTTTCTGGATTGAAGAATACATCTTCTGGTTTGTATCCCGTAATTGAATGTACATATATTGTCATACCGCAATTCTTCATACAATTCTTCGTCAGGAGCTTTTTTGTTTTCACTTGTCAAGCTTATTAAAATTCGATTAACATACTGTGAACTCGTTCAACTAGATCGTTCGTTGTTGAGTTGTCATAAGATGTTCGGCGTTATGCATTGACAGACGGCAGCGTTAATCCGGATTAACTGCGCACTTAATCAGATCCAAATTTGTAGGTGACCGATGGCAGATATGCGAGTTTGAAAACCTCGTAAACAGCTTAACTATTATTTTTATAATATTTTCAATCACAATCGATAGAAGATAGAAGATAATCATTGTGTTGTTAGCCGACCAATTGTTACAAAACCTTTTTTTTTTTATTAAAAAAAACATATCAACACGTTATTTTTAAAACTGCATTATAACATAACATCATAACATTAAACTTCCTGTTTTATTATTGACAATTTGAAAAACAGATGTCAGTGTTCCTTGTTTTTCAGTCACAAGAGATTAAAATTGGCAGTTTTTAACAATGTTGCCAACGAAAATGCAGCTAACTAAAATTTGAGGATTAAATGGGAGTTAGCAATGGAGTTATCTTCAATAACTCCTGAATTAATCCGGATTAATGCAATTTTCTGCTGAATGTTGAAAACAATCAGTATTCGCATTTATTTGTTGCCTTGGCGTCTGCAACGTTTTGGTGCCCTGGTTTATGAACAAGTTATGTTCCATATTATTCAATTAATTTTTTCATCCTTTTAATTTCGATATTGAATAACGGACTGATGGTCTGTATAAATAGTTCCTTGATCTCCTCTTAAATGAATAGTTAAGGGTTTAGTGATAGATTCAAAATTCTTAATAAATTTTATATAATAACTAATTCTAAAAATGACCTTAGTTCCCTTAGAATTTTTAGAACTGAAATTTTTTCATTGTATCAATCTTGTTTGGACCCACTGTAATTCTATTATGATTAATGATATGAAAAAAATTTGACTTCGTTCACTTTCTGTAGTGCTTCTTTTATAGTTGAATTGTGTTCAATATGTTCTTCGGAAAACAATGGTACATCGCATATGTAAACATAAATTAATTTACCAATATGTATATTCTTGTAAGATATCGTCTACGCATTGTTTAAAGGATGAGATGGCTTTTTAACCCAAACCAAACCAAACAAATCCTGATGCTAAATCTGTAGTTAAAAATACTTTTGATTTTCCTAAATTTTGTATATTCATATTTACATCAAGTATTGGATATCTATCTGTGATTGTCTGAGCATTATTTGTTTGGAAATCAACTACCATTCTCCTTGTTCGTCAGCGCTTTGTTTGGAACAGTCCATATGGAATTATATGGACATTTACTTGGCTACTTGGCTTAAAAATTCCTTTTTTTAAACTCACTATTTTTTTTTATTCACAAAGTCGTTATCCGCAATGGCATATTGATATTGCTTTTTCCATATTGGATCCTCTTTTTTTTTTGTGTTCTGTCTTGCCGCCTGAATAGTTGTATTGAAAGGAAGAAATTCACTTATTCAACGTTTTTTTATCAATAATTTTCTTATATCTTCCTTGTATTGAAGATTATTAATAGTGAAATTTATTTTTAATTCTACATTATGGATCACTTTCTTATGGTACTTCAAACAATCATAAAATAATAATCCTGTCTCAAGAGTTCTTGATCTTTGGTCTTTTAATATCATATCAAATTCATTAATTTTGCCTACTCATAATATGATAAATCGAAGTCAGATGTCGCACCTGTTGGCAAGAGTTATCCCTCGTTGAATTTCCAGGCTCACATTGTTGGTGGTGTTTATGCTGGTTCCCAAATATACGAAACTAACTACAACGGAGGATGGAGTCATGTGCAGAAGTTCACGCAAGTGGGGAAAGTTCTCTGATCGCCATTCACTTGGGAGTGGCCAGAAACGATTCTTTTACATATGACTCAAGCAGCTCACGACTTCCGGTCTTTGACCAAGTATCCTCTGGGTAGCTTAAGAACATCCGTTTGAAGGCGAGCTAAAGTGAGAAGGCGAAACATACCCTGCATAGCGTTGTGGGATTGGTTTAGGACTCGCCACGTAAAAAAATACCCCCAATGAAAAATAAACAACAGTTTTGGATGAGAGACCCCCCTTTTGATGACGACCATGGCAAACGAAATAAGGACTACGAAGGCATGCACCTGGAATGTCCGTTCCCTTAATTGTGAAGGTGCCGCTGCTCAGCGGGTTGATGTCCTCGTGAAAATAAAGGCTGACATCACCGCCGTCCAAGAAATGCGATGGACAGGACACGGACAAATACAAGGTCCTTGTGACATTTACTACAGTGGCCATATAAAGGAGCGCAAGTTTGGTGTTGGATTCGTGGTGGGAGAGAGACTCCGTCGCCGAGTACTATCATTCACTCCGGAGAATGAACGTCTAGCCACAATCCGCATCAAAGCGGGGTTCTTCTCGACATATCGCTGATTTGCGGCCGCGCCCCGACGATGTGACCAAAGATACTTTTATGAGTGCTTAGAGCGCACTTATGAGAGATGCCGCCACCTCGACGTCAAAATCGTGCTTGGCGACTTTAAGGCCAGGGTGGGCAAAGAAGGTATCTTTGGTACGACGGTCGGTAAATTCAGCCTCCACGAGGAAACATCCCCAAACGGGTTGAGGCTGATCGACTTCGCCAGGGCCCAAAATATGGTTATCTGTGGTACTAATTCCAGCACAAGAAAATACATCAAGCTACCTGGCTGGCTCCGGATCGAAAAGCCACCAACCAGATCGATCATGTTGTGATAGATGGAAGACACGTCTCCAGTGTTCTAGACGTGCGTACGCTCCGAGGTCCTAACATCGACTCGGACCAATATCTTGTTGCAGCCAAGATTCGCACCCGCCCCTGTGCAGCAAAAAGCTTACGTCAACAAACACAAGAAAGGTTCGACGTCGATAAGCTGCAATCACAACAGACAGCCGAACGATTTTCTACTCGGCTTGCACTCCTGCTCTCTGAGAGCACTCGTCAACAACTCGGCATAAGGGAACTGTGGGACGGCATTTTAAACTATTTATGTACAGCTGCAACCGAAACCATTGGTTTTCGGAAAGTGCAAAAGAACAGCTGGTACGACGAGGATTGCCGTGTCGCAGCGGAGAGAAAACAGGCTGCCTACCTCTCTTGTTTGTTATCGAACGGCTCGGAGAGGTCCTTCCCGATCCTGACGGAGCTTTTGGTGCTGCTCAACGACAGTTTACACAGCCTTATTAGTTTCGCGGGGATACCAAATTCTGACATCGCGGCACAGAGGCAGCTCCGTTTCGTGCTGTCGAAAGCAGCTTTGAAATCGACGAATAGGTGGTGTTGTCGATTCTCCTTTCACGGGTCCTTTCCAAGATTTGGCGCATAGTGAATATGTGGTCGGTTGTTGATTTGCCAGGTCTAAAGCCACACTCATAAGGTCCAATATGTTTGTTGACTGTGAGCTTTAATCTTTCACATAATACCCGCGATAGAACCTTATACGCGATGTGAGGAGGCTTATCCCACGGTAGTTGGCGCAGAATGTGGGCTTTTTATGGATAGCACACTTAAATTCCAATCGTTGGGCATGCTTTCGTCCGAATATACTTTACAAAGAAGCTGATGCATGCTCCTTACCAGCTCTTCGCCGCCGTGTTTGAATAGCTCGGCCGGCAATCCGTCGGCCCCTGCCGCTTTGTTGCTCTTCAGGTGGGCAATTGCTATTCGAACCTCTTCATGGTCGGGCAATGGAACGTCTGCTTCATCGTCATCGATTGGGGAATCGGGTTCGCCTTCTCCTGGCGTTGTACGTTCACTGCCATTCAGCAGGCTGGAGAAGTGTTCCCTCCATAATTTAAGTATGCTTTGGGCATCGGTGACTAGATCACCTTCGGGGGTTCTACAAGAGTATGCTCCGGTCTTGAAACTTTCTGTAAGTCGCCGCATCTTTTCGTAGAACTTTCGAGCATTACCCCTGTCGGCCAGCTTATCAAGCTCTTCATACTAACGCATTTCGGCCTCTTTATTTTTCTGTCTAGATAGAAAAACGTCTCGCTTCCCTCTTCAACTCTCGGTATCTATCCCATCCCGCACGTGTTGTGGTCGATCGTAACGTTGCGAGGTAGGCAACCTTTTTTTCAGTTGTTCTTTTGCACTTTCCGAAAACCAATGGTTTCGGTTGCAGCTGTACGTAAGGAGTTTGAAATGCCGTCCTACAGTTCCCTTATACCGAGTTGTTGACGAGTGCTCTCGAGAGAGCAGGAGTGCAAGCCGAATAGAAAATCGTTCGGCTGTCTGTTGTGATTGCAGCTTCTCGACGTAGAACAGAGGCGGGTGCGAATCTTGGCTGCAACAATATAGTGTTCCGAGTGGATGTTAGGACCTCGGGGCGTACGCACGTCTAGAACACTGGAGACGTGTCTTCCATCTATCACAACATGATCGATCTGTTTGGTGGCTAAATCACATCTAAAACACTGGAGACGTATCTTCCGTCTATCACAACATGATCGATCTGGTTGGTGGTTTTTCGATCCGGAGACTGCCAGGTAGTTTGATGAATCTTTTTATGCTGGAATCTGATACTACATATAACCATATTTCGGGCCTCGGCGAAGTCGCTCAGCCTCAACCCGTTTGGGGATGTTTCCTTGTGGAGGCTTAATTTGCCGACCATAGTGCCAAAGATACCTTCTTTGCCCACCCTGGCGTTAAAGTCGCCAAGCACGATTTTGACATCATGTCTGGGGCAGCTCTCATAAGTGCGCTCCAAACGCTCATAGAAGGCAATTTTGGTCACATCGTCCTTCTCTTCCGTTGGGGCGTGGGCGCAAATCTGCGGTATGTTGAAGAACCTCGCTTTGATGCGGATTGTGGATAGACGTTCATTCACCAGAGTGAATGATAGTACTCGGCGACGGAGTCTCTCCCATCACGAATCCCTCACCAGACTTGCGCTCCTTTACATTGCCACTGTAGTAAATGCCACAAGGACCTACTCGTGTTTGTCAACCAGCTGGGCAGCGGCACCTTCCCAATTAAGGGACCGGGCATTCCCGATGCATGCCCTTAATTCGTAGTCCTTATTTCGTTTGCCGTGGTCGTCATCAAAAAGGGGGTCACTCACCCGAGGCTTGTTGTTCCTTTTCATTGGTATGTTTTTTTACGTGACGGGTCCCAAACCCAGCGCACAGCCCTAAGCCTTCTCACTTTAGCTCGCCTTCAAACGGATGTTCTTAAGCTACCCAGAGGATACTTGGTCAAAGACCGGAAGTCGTGAGCTGCTTGAGTCATATGTAAAAGAATCGTTTCTGGCCACTCCCAAGTGAATGGCGATCAGAGAACTTTCCTCACTTGCGTGAACTTCTACACATGACTCCATCCACCCGGCAAATTAAACACTCGCCTAAAAAAATATTCTGTCTCTTATACTGTCCTTCGTAGTCTGCATGTCTGGTTTAATTGATGCGCTGCATTTTTTGTTGGTGGAAATTTTCGAACGAGACGTTGCATGGGTGGATCCCTTGATTGATTGAAATAAAAGGTTGGCATCTGATACTGCTACTGGTACGAGTAGGTCCTTGTGACATTTACTACAGTGGCCATATAAAGGAGCGCAAGTTTGGTGTTGGATTCGTGGTGGGAGAGAGACTCCGTCGCCGAGTACTATCATTCACTCCGGAGAATGAACGTCTAGCCACAATCCGCATCAAAGCGAGGTTCTTCAACATATCGCTGACTTGCGCCCACGCCCCGACGGAAGAGAAGGACGATGTGACCAAAAATGCCTTTTATGAGTGCTTGGAGCGCACTTATGAGAGATGCCCCCGCCACGATGTCAAAATCGTGCTTGGCGACTTCAATGCCAGGGTGGGCAAAGAAGGTATCTTTGGCACTACGGTCGGTAGATTCAGCCTCCACGAGGAAACATCCCCAAATGGGTTTAGGCTGATCGACTTCGCCGGGGCCCGAAATATGGTTATCTGTAGTACTAGATTCCAGCATAAGAAGATACATCAAGCTACATGGCTGTCTCCGGATCGAAAAACCACCAACCAGATCGATCATGTTGTGATAGACGGAAGACACGTCTCCAGTGTTTTAGATGTGCGTGCGCTCCGAGGTCCTAACATCGACTCGGACCACTATATTGTTGCAGCCAAAATTCGCACCCGCCTCTGTGCAGCAAAAAACGCACGCCAACAAACACAAGGATGGTTCGACGTCGAGAAGCTGCAATCACAACAGACAGCCGAACGTTTTTCTACTCGGCTTGCACTCCTGCTCTCTGAGAGCACTCGTCAACAACTCGGTATAAGGGAACTGTGGGACGGCATTTCAAACTCCTTACGTACAGCTGCAACCGAAACCATTGGTTTTCGGAAAGTGCAAAAGAACAGCTGGTACGACAAGGTCTGCCGTGTCGCAGCAGAGAGAAAACAGGCTGCCTACCTCGCAACGTTACGATCGACCACAACACGTGCGGGGTGGGATAGATACCGAGAGTTGAAGAGGGAAGCGAGACGCATTTGTAGACAGAAAAAGAAAGAGGACGAAATGCATGAGTACGAAGAGCTTGATAAGCTGGTCGACAGGGGTAATGCTCGAAAATTCTACGAAAAGATGCGGCGGCTTACAGAAGGTTTCAAGACCGGAGCATACTCTTGTAGAACCCCCGAAGGTGATCTAGCCACCGATGCCCAGAGCATACTTAAATTATGGAGGGAACACTTCTCCAGCCTGCTGAATGGCAGTGAACGCACAACACCAGGAGAAAGCGAACCCGACCATGAAGAAGTTCGAATAGCAATTGCCCGCCTGAAAAACAACAAAGCGGCAGGGGCCGATGGATTGCCGGCCGAGCTATTCAAACACGGCGGCGAAGAGATGATAAGGTGCATACATCAGCTTCTTTGCAAAATATGGTCGGACGAAAGTATGCCCAACGATTGGAATTTAAGTGTGCTATGCCCAATCTATAAAAAAGGAGACCCCACAATCTGCGCCAACTACCGTGGGATTAGCCTCCTCAACATCGCATATAAGGTTCTGTCGAGCGTATTGTGTGAAAGATTAAAGCCCACCGTCAACAAACTGATTGGACCTTATCAGTGTGGCTTTAGACCTGGTAAATCAACAACCGACCAGATATTCACGATGCGCCAAATCTTGGAAAAGACCCGCGAAAGGAGAATCGACACACACCACCTCTTCGTCGATTTCAAAGCTGCTTTCGACAGCACGAAAAGGAGCTGCCTTTATGTCGCGATGTCTGAATTTGGTATCCCCGCAAAACTAATACGGCTGTGTAATCTGACGTTGAGCAACACGAAAAGCTCCGTCAGGATCGGGAAGGACCTCTCCGAGCCGTTCGATACCAAACGAGGTTTCAGACAAGGCGATTCCCTATCGTGCGACTTTTTCAACCTGCTTCTGGAGAAAATAGTTCGAGCTGCAGAACTCAACAGAGAAGGTACCATCTTCTATAAGAGTGTACAACTAATGGCGTATGCCGATGATATTGATATCATCGGCCTCAACACCCGCGCCGTTAGTTCTGCTTTCTCCAGACTGGACAAGGAAGCAAAAGAAATGGATCTGGCAGTGAACGAGGGCAAGACGAAATATCTCCTGTCATCAAACAAACAGTCGTCGCACTCGCGACTTGGCACTCACGTCACTGTTGACAGTCATAACTTTGAAGTTGTTGATAATTTCGTCTATCTTGGAACCAGCGTAAACACCACCAACAATGTCAGCCTAGAAATCCATTGCAGGATAACTCTGCCAACAGGTGCTACTTTGGACTAAGTAGGCAATTGAAGCAAAGTCCTCTCTCGATAAACAAAAACCAAACTCTATAAGTCACTTATAATTCCCGTCCTGTTATATGGTGTAGAGGCTTGGACGATGTCAACAACGGATGAGTCGACGTTGCGAGTTTTGGAGAGAAAGGTTCTGCGAAAGATTTATGGTCCTTTGCGCGTTGGCCACGGCGAATATCGCATTCGATGGAACGATGAGCTGTACGAGATATACGACGACATTGACATAGTTCAGCGAATTAAAAGACAGCGGCTACGCTGGCTAGGTCATGTTGTCCAGATGGATGAAAACACTCCAGCTCTGAAAGTATTCGACGCAGTACCCGCCGCGGGAAGCAGAGGAAGAGGAAGACCTCCACTCCGTTGGAAGGACCAAGTAGAGAAGGACCTGGCCTCGCTTGGAATATCCAATTGGCGCCACGTAGCGAAGAGAAGAAACGACTGGCGCGCTGTTGTTGACTCGGCTATAATCGCGTAAGCGGTGTCTACGCCAGTAAAGAAGAAGATCTGATACTGCTACGAACTGTCAACTTCTATGGGTTCAGGGCGTTGTTGATACCGATGGGTTGCTTGCTCTTGGATATTTCGCTGCATTTAAATTCCTGGATTATATTTTCTTTTATCGTCAGGCTGCAGGAATCTATCCTGCGTTCGCCGTTGGGAGGTTAGAATGTACCTCGGATTGGGAATTAACACTGTCTTCGTGAAAAGTACTAACTACTGCGTAAGCTGTTTTCCAAATCCATTAAGGGTCATGACTATACAATGTCCCACTTGTATATTTGCTATTTAACCCTAGGATGACTGCTTCCTTCATTGTAACATTGTTTTGATTTTCAGACATCTCAGTCTTTGATAAAGTAAAATTGAGTGCTTTCCTCACTTCACTGTGGAATTCAGCTTTTGTTTTTTTTTTTTTTCTTTGTACGATTTTTTTCATTTCCTCTAATGGGACGTACAGTGGTTTTTGGTCGAAAAAGTATAACCCAATATATATATGATTGATTAGAACTACATCTTCTTGTTTTGATTGGTTAAGATGTCTGCTGCTGTACCCGTTATTTCTGTGCATTGTAATATCTGGGCTGGTTGGTGAACCCTTTTATACCATCCATAAAGGTCCATACCTGTGTTCTTCAGGATCTATGTATCTTGGTTCCATCGAACCATGGGAGTGCTGTAAATAATTCCAGGTCAATGTCCATTGAGCCGTTTATATTAAAGCGTATTGTCTCTCTTGGTCGACCATTAATACTCTTTAAACGATTGGCTTGATTCATTCGCTGGCGTAGTCGTTTCTGCATCTCAATACTATGCTGATGTTCCTTTGAAGGGAACGAAATTGGCCAAAACATATGTTGTTATTTATTTCTTTTAAACTTGCTACATTTTAGGTGTTCTCGTTCTCTTGCATATAGCGTTATATTATAAAGTTTTAATGTTCAAACCTATTTGTTTTGTTTTTAATTTTAGACGGAACAACTGAACCCAATGACCATTTATCTGTGCATTTACAACAGTTAGGTGAAAGGCTCTTTCCTAAGGTAAGTTATTGGTTTGTTATACATTTTTAGCTGATATGTATCAACTGTACGTTAAAGTAAAATTTGTACATTTATAACCGTACAACTGGCTGGGCCAAGTGTTTATTCGATTTTATCCATTTTAGGCACAAAGATACTTTGTTTGTTAGTAAAACACGCTCTCCGCTATCTTGTTTTCATTGATATTGACCAATAAATGCGGAATAAAGTCCCCTGGAACTTCAAAAATTTATATATTAAGTATATGGGCGTTAAGAAATTATTGACTAGATTCAACCCATTTTTGACGCACAGACATACTATTATCACAAAAAGATTATCTCCGAATTTCACTTATATATCTTACACATTTACCGATGTTTTCGGTATCAAGTCAAATACAGGCTCGAGAGTCTACACATTCTGTATCTAGGGGCTTGAACAGTTTTGTTTCAATTTGGACAATTTTTGGCATTAAGGGTATGCCACCTTCAAAGACACTATCCGTGCAAAGTTTTATAATATAACGTAGTAAACTTTAATTGCTTCTTGATTTGTACACTGGAAAGTTAAAGAATAAATTAAATGGAATTTACAATTGTGTTATATGGGAAGTAGGCGTGGTTTTAGTCCAATTTCGCACATTTTCACACTAACAGGAATGTTAGGGGAATGTCACATTTGTGTGAAGTCAGCCTGGCGGTGTATATAATATGTGAATTCACCTAAAAGGGGCGGTACCACGCCCATCGCTCAATTTTTACCCCGACTCTTATATGGCCTATATGGTCTTCTCATGTCGTTCTATATCTTAATTCAGTAGTTAATTATGACACTTTATATGTAGGTTTTCGATTGACGGCGTTTTGTGGGCAGTGATTCAAAAGGTGACATTTGAATTTAAACGCGTCGAAGGATTTGGAGATTTATTTTTTTTTTAGGTTGGTAGTACTGTTGGTCACATTTATGTCAAATTTCATGTCAAAATATTTTGTGAGCTGCTAAAAGTGAGCTTTCGTTTTTTGCGGTGTCGAAATTTGTTGAGCAAAGAATTTGCATTAAATTTTGTTTACGGAATAAATTTTTTGCTCGGATACGTTGAGGATGTTGCAAAACGCCTTTGGTGATGAGGCTATGTCTAAAAAAAAATGTTTACAAGTGGTATAGTGAGTTCCAAGCCGGCCGTGAACGTGTCGAAGACGAAGAGCGTCCAGGGCGACCACGAACCTCAACCGACGAATCTCACGTTCAACAAATAAAAGATTTGGTGTTGAAAAATCGTCGATTAACAATTAGAGACCTTGCTGATGAAGTTGGCACATCGAAAGGCTCAGCCAATACCATTTTGAAGGATGCTTTAGGCCTCAAGCGCGTCAAATCTCGACTGGTACCGAAAACATTGATTTCGGAAAAAGGGCATCGCGTTGAAGTGTGTGAAACAATGCTTTCCGACTACCAGGAAGTCATGAAACGCATTATAATTGGCGATGAGACTTGGATCTATGCTTACGACCTCGAAACATCCGATCAATCGAGCAAATATCGTGCCAAAAGAGAGCCGAGACCAAAAAAATCGCGCCAAAGTCTCTCAAAAATCAAGGTCCTGTCGACTGTTTGCTTCGATTATCGTGGTGTTGTGCATTATGAATTCCTCCCAACCGGTCAAACAGTCAACAAGGAATATTATTTGACCGTTATGCACCGTTTGCGTAACGCTATCCGCCTAAAAAGGCCGGAATTGTGGAAAGACAATTCTTGGTTTTTACACCACGATAATGCACCATCCCCTACTGCCCTCGTAATTCGTGATCATTTCACCTAAAATACAACCCATATCGTTCCGCAACCACCGTATTCACCTGATCTGGCGCCGTGCGACTTCTGGCGGTTCATCAAGCTCAAAAGACCGCTCCCAGGATACCGTTTTTATACGATAGAGGAGATTCAAGCCGCAGCGAAGAGGGAACTGAAGGCCATCCCGGAAAATGACTACAACCAGTGTTTCAAAGTTTGGAAAATCCGTTGGCATAAGTGCATTGCATCGGGAGGGGATTACTTTGAAGAGGATTAAATTGATTTGGAAGAATAAATAAACAATTTTCAAAATAAATACAATGTCACCTTATTTTTTGGCACCATTACTATATTTCAATTTTTACTCAAGTTACAGCGTGCAAAGAGGGACGGACAGACAAACAGTCACCTGGATTTCAACTCGTCAGAATTCAGGTTTAACAGTTTTTTGCTCACCTAACGGCTGTTTGTGACACCCAGAACTAATGGATGTAAATAAAGTTACATATAATGTATATATCAAACCACGATCCAATCCAGATTATACAGTAATATGTTTTTCTTTCAAAATTCCACGCACAAAATATATTAGAAAAAGTGCTTATGGCATATACTAAAATAAGAGTACCCAAAAATGTTGTCTTCTTATAGTTTATTTCGGCACTAATATAAAATGGAATGCTTGCAAAAGGTCATGCGTACGTTAATAATTATTATATAAAAATAATTCATAAATAAAAGAAATTATATTTCAAAACATAAGCATGTGTTCAATATTCATATAAGAATCTTTTGAACATTTTTTTCTTCAAAAATACAAAATAAAATCACACAGATACTTGCAGGATACAATGGTGTTTGTTTACATACACATATGTATGAATTATAGTGATAGTTGTAACTGAATGAGAAAAGGTTGAATCATAATTTGAGATGAGTACATAATAGCTGACAGATGTTCCTGAAGCATTGCACAGAACAATGCAAAATCTAAAAGGAACGATCAAGTATGTGTTTTAGAAGTCGATTTTGCAATTACTTTCAATGAATGTTGGATAAAACATTATCATATGATTATATATAACGATAGGACGCGAGACACGCCCTCTTTTGCTCTACTCCTGCACTGTTATTCACTATAACAAGAAGCATATAAACATATGTGTAACGATATACCACAATGCAGATGGAGAGACTGTGAAGATGTTGTTATATCATACATATTTATGTATTACGAGATTGTAGATTGCCTATTTAACTATTCCATTATATTGTAATCAGGATCATCTCACGTTAAAATCAATTCTGCTGCATATTTCGATATCTTGAACGTATCGGAAAGTTGCACATAACTTCAATATATAGATATGATACTTAATCACGTTTAATAAAAATAGCTTCTATATTTAAATGAAAGTAAATTGTGGATAATGAAACCTTTATTATTAACTAAATGACTAATTTATTAGGATTGTCAAATGGGTGAAACTTTTTCTCCTATCTATTTATTTTTCTAATACTGTATATATAATGTTATTCCTTTTATTTTTAACAAATTATGATAGTCATCTTAATACATAAGACCTGTTATTTTGTTATAATTCGCAGTAGTCTGTTATCTAGTTGTATTTTTATTAACATTTGGTTTAAATATATGTTTTTCATTTTATACTCTTAGATTTACTCCATAAATGCTACAAATGCATCAAAAATCACTGGAATGCTTCTTGAAATACCAACACCTCAACTACTTTCCATTTTGTCCTCTGAAGACACATTAAGACAAAAGGTTAACGAAGCTCTTGATATAATAACATACAAGCAAAAAACAGAGGCTAATAATGTATCCACCCAAACTCAGAAGAAAATGATACCGGTGGTATTACTTGAACAGTGTCAAATTGAAGATAATGAACCCTTATTTTATTCGCCTGGGAAAAGGGGTTTTTATACGCCAAGACAAGGTTATGGCTCCTTTGAACGAATAAGTGCATTCAGGAATATTGGAAGGTATGTAATTAGTAAAATTTAGATTATTAGAAAACAGGAAACATGTTATTATTGGCAAACTTTAGGCCTCACAGAATTTGATCGCCGAAATAACACCACTTGGTCTCAACCGGACAAAATCCGGGTCGACGCCCGTAGCATAGAATGTTTTTATTCTATAAAAAATATACCTTTGAAGAGTATTATTGCGCTAGAGCAACTGAAATTAATGTTTTTTCCTTGTTTTAATTATTAAGCAAAACTGAAAAATATGAAAAAATTGTATTTTTCAGATTGATCGGATTATGCTTGCAGCAAAATGAATTGCTTCCTCTTTTTTTACAACGACATGTATTAAAATTTATATTAGGAAGGAAAATTAAATTTTACGATTTAGCATTTTTTGATCCCACAATATACGAGTCATTTAGGCAACTTATACTAAACGCCCAATCGGAAGATGGAGATGCCACAATATTACGCATGGAGTTATTTTTTGTGTAAGCTACATCAATTCAAAATGTTTGCTGATTTATAACTATTATTGTTTGAAATACATTTTAAGTATCGATCTTATGAAAGAAGAAGGAGGAGGTAGTGTCGAATTATTACCGGGTGGACGAGAGATTCAAGTTAATAGCAGCAATTTATTTGAGTATTTAAAACGTTACACCGAATATAGACTAATCAAATCGCAAGAAAAAGCTTTAGAGGTAAGTAATTAGAACCATTTGCCTTTTAATAAGAAAACTGATACTGTAGCCTTTATACATTATATTTTGTATCACTTAAGGGGGGAACCTGCTTTAGAAGCTTCAAAAAATCCTTATTTTTTTGCTTAAATCTCTTCAAAAATATATAAGAATATGTCCCCAAAGTTACAGATGGGAATTCAAAATATTGTCGAATCTAGAAGGGAAATAGTGACCGAGCATCTGGCAGATACATATATGACCGCTTGGGCAGAAAGCGAAAGCTTTGACGCGCGATTTCCAGGTTTTTCATTTTTAC
>CM050325.1:157905237-157935301 GCA_027475135.1 Bactrocera correcta
AATGAATTGCATCTAATGGTAAGACAGCACACGCATCTGATGAGCAATAAGATGAAGGACCGGTTCGATCAAGCGGCAAATTCAAAAGGTTTTGAAGAAGGTGATCTGGTCCTGTTGTACAATCCACTTCGAAAGAAAGGCTTGTCCCCGAAATTGCAGACAGCCTGGGAAGGACCCTATATGGTGATGAAACGACTTAATGACGTGGTATACCGCATACAAAGAAATGGGAAAGCACGATGTAAAATGAAAGTAGTGCATTTGGAGAGGCTCGCCCCATTTGGTTCAAGAGGATTTGTGCCTAATCGGGACGATTAGGCTTTAGTGGAGGGCAGTGTTACAAAAAGTAGTATTAAGCTGTATTTGTATTGCTATATGCATCCCTTATTATGAACAATAGCTGTAGGTATATGGAATAGCATTTGTCTTGTTGTAGACATCTGACGCCGCGGCTGTCTGCTTGCGTCTGGCGCCGTATAGCATTATGTTCTGGTAATTTCCAGACGCGATATTCTAGAAGGACACGTCGGCATCAGCGAGAAGTGCGTGGCTATATAAGCCGTGGCAGCGCGAACGTAATCGTAATCAGTGCTAAGAGTAAACTGCTATAGTGTAGACGAGTTGTGAAATAAAGAGTAGTTGAATTAAATTAAACAGTTGTAGTTTTATTTGTCAATCCAGAGATACGAACCTAACAAAGTGAACTAGCAAGCAGTAAAATCGTAACAATATTGTGTAGAATGTACAATAATGAAATAAAAGAAAATGTTAAGCGTAAGGTAATGCTATGTTCGGACCGACACCGAAAACATGTTTTCGTGGGAAAAAGTGGCTTTCGCACGAAAACTTGTGTTTTCGTCCATGTAAAATCTGTCAAACGAAAACACAGTTTTCGCTGAAAACTGCTTGAAAACTTACATTCCACTCATAATAATCGGTGCCTGCTCTAATTTAATCGAGTTTTTTGGAAGACATATTTTGCCGGCCCTAAATTGTCACATGATATTTGTTTACATTCCATATACAAATACAGCTGCTCACTGTTAAGGGGATTCTCTCGTTCTTGCAAAACCCTTGCACGGTGCACCAATTGCAGAATTTTCTTCTTGGTGCAACGGCACAACAAACACACCTAAAAATTTATTTGCAATGGCTGTAAAATATGTCAGACCAAAACCCATGTTTATTTTCGTGCCGTCATATATCACTAGATTCGCAATGGGTGCTGTCTTGGCCTTGCATATTTCGGTATAGGATTTTTGCATTTTGTGTCATCTTGAAAGAGTAAGAGCATCCCCGTATTGATAGTTGTCAGTGAAAACTCAGCGAAAACACAAATTGTCGGTCCGAACGACTTGCGTTCCACAACATACAAATGTGTTTTCAAAATGTTTTCAATGTCGGTTCGAACATAGCATAATATATCGAATAAATAAATGGTATTTGAAATTGATGAGTAAAAAAAAAAAAAAAAAAAAAGCTATAATCACGAATTTATAAATCATATTATTTTACAGTACACGAGGACATGTAATTGTCAGAATGACCGTGTCGGATCTTAAATTATGGTAATCAGTGTAAAAGAATTATATCGAATACGTGTAGCAAGTGACAATTCTCGTCTCTGCACTCTAACGGTTGTTTGTTGGTACGCTTTGTTCCATTTATTCGCCAGATGGTCAGGATAGTTCGATGCGAAATGTGAGAGGGCTGTTGCGTGAGGTTAGCGGTTTGAGAGAGAGATACGCACTACGATTGTTGTGCATGTATGCTTGAGCCACTGCGAGAGACAGAGATACAAGTATGTTCGTTGCAACATTTTCTGGCAGGCAGTCTCAAGT
Organism: Bactrocera correcta; assembly: GCA_027475135.1. Taxonomy (NCBI): domain Eukaryota; kingdom Metazoa; phylum Arthropoda; class Insecta; order Diptera; family Tephritidae; genus Bactrocera; species Bactrocera correcta. Next base: position 157,907,079 of record CM050325.1, read on the forward strand.
TGGCAGTGGCGTGAACAAGTATATTCGCCGTACACAATCTGCGCAATCAAATATGCAGAATTTTAACGAGAATCCGACATATATAAATTTTTCAAATAAAACACGATACTTAAAATGACGGCCAAATCCTACGCACTCTCTTCGATAATATTGAAGAGTACAGTAGGCATGTTTCGAATTTCAATTCCTATGTACACTCTTCGACGATATTGAAGAATACAGTAGGTATGTTTCGATTTAAATATAAACCTACGAGTCGTCAGTCGTAAAATCTTGGTCTGCTCGGTTTATCGTTATACGAAAAGCTCTCAACAGTGACTTATTTTGCTGCGAACCTCTCAAACGGCGAGCGTATGTATTTTACGGAGGCAAACTTGCGAGACCAAGTTGCAACACCGCCTATTACCACGTTATTCTGTGTAATATCGCCAAGGAATGAGTTACGAAAAAATGGAAACATCGAGTGCAGGGACACCCATCGACGGTTGGCCTGGTGTGAAAGCCTAAGATACCTTGGATAGTATTTTTACCGTACACATAACACAATTTTATTAAGACGTCATGTTGTGCCGGTCAGGGACTACGTGGGTCGCAAAGAGCTCTCCGATTATTTTGTCAGAAGATAGTACTCTATTACAAAGATAACACTGGCCCGATGACTTAATATTGGTTTGTCAAAAAAGTCTTGCGGTATTTTTATTGAATCAGTTCGTGTGGCACCCATACATCGAGCTTCTTAGTGACTCCAAGCTTCTTCAAATACTATGCCGGTCTCTTTCGACCAATTCAGCGATTTTATCGCAATTTTCGACGACAGGCCTTCCGGAGCGTGGCGCATCTTCGACCACCTCTACACCAGAACGAAAACGTTGAAACCATCGTTGTGCGGTGGAAATGGAAACTGTATCGGGTCCATAAACTGCACAAATTTTATTGGCGGCTTGAGATGCATTTTTGTCTTTACCGTAGTAGTACTATAAAATATGCCGTATTTTCTCTTTATTTTGCTCCATGTTTGCAACGCTATAACTCACGAACAAACACGTGTTAGCGCGTGAAATGAGCTTTCCAAAAAGGTATAGCATGACTCGATGCGACGAATAAAACTAGAACTACGCGCTTTCAGCCAACTAACGAAAATACCGCAAGACTTTTTTGACAAGCTAATATTTAAAAAGGCGCTGAAACTTATTGAAGGTAAACTTTTTGCGAAGGTTAGAAAAATACTACCCGATTTCAATATCCCTGCTACTGATTTAGTCAAAGATCTTGGTTAAGATACTGTAGCTTTAAATTCCAGTCAATTAAACAGAGCCCCCGTTACCACCGGAGTAAAGGCAAATTTTAATTTTTATAATAATTCGGTTAGATAGCGGAAACACGAGGGTGCTATGAATATTTTAACCCCAATTACGGTCATATACATTGTTATTATTTTGTACATATGTGAATTACATTATACTTTCAGGGGCTAAGAGGTGGAGTGTTTGATGTGTTGCCAGACAGCTCCATGAAAAGTATAACTGCTGAAGATTTTCGTCTTCTATTAAACGACGTTGGAGACATACATATATGTGTCTACATTGATATCATATGCAAATTTCGAAGATGAATCCAGTAAGGTATCTGACAAGCTCTTGAAATTGAAGAGATGGGTCTTGGAGCATTATTGAAAAAAGGGTAGTACAGAGCGTCAAAAGTTGGTAAAATTTACTCAACTGCAGTGGTACCTCGACATACTAGTTTAATTCGTTCCGCTTGCTCGTATCTTGAATTACTCGTATTTCGAAGCAAATTTCCCCATACAAAACAATTGAACTACCATTAATCCGTTCTAACCTCCAAAATGTCACCCCAGTTATTTTTGTTACGTCGTGGTTTTGAATAATAAAAACGTTTTTATAAATATCAAATATTTATTACACAAAAAAAAAAAGACAATGTAAAGAAATAAATTAGATATCCTCACTGGTCTTGCAACATGCCCAAGGAGGTTTGTTTCTCCGGAAATGAGTTAGGCAAGTGTTATTAAAAAGGTCAGATGCACGACTTTTTCAGGGTGTTTTTTTTCTACGAACTGTGAAACTCTCTCCCACATTCCTAAGATCTCCTTTATCTCACTTGTAGAAATAACCTCCGCCTCTGACTCCTCAAAACGAATTTTTTGCATAACCTCAGTATGCTGCTGTGACTGTGCTCCTCGATGAGCTCTCTTCAACCTCTAGACCTATGAATTTCCGCAGAGATACAATCTCCTCCTCTACTGAAACACCGGGTTCCAATTCTTCATAGATCCTTTCAGCTACAGCTTTAGGCCACAGCCTTTTCCATGCAGAGGTCAAGGTCCTCGTTGTAACTCCCAACCAGGCCTGATCGATAATTTGTAGGCAAATCGCTATATTAAAGTAGTCCTTCCAGAGCTCTCGAAGGGTGAGGTTTGTGTTCTCCGTCTCTTCAAAGCAGCGCCGAAACAGATACTTGGTGTATAGTTTTTTAAAATTGGAAATCACTTGCTGATCCATGGGCTGCAGGATAGGAGTGGTGTTGGGTGGTAAGTAGAGAACCTTTATGAATTTTAACTCCTCGAGGATGTCATCTTCGAGATTTGGTGGATGAGCAGGGGCATTATCGAGGATGAGCAGGGCTTGCACGGGTAGATTATTTTCCTGTAGATATTTCTTAACAGTAGGACCGATAACCAGGCTAACTCACTCCACAAAGAAGTTCCTGGTGACCCATGCGTTCGGGTTCGACCTCCACATAACTTGCAGTTTTCTGTTAAAATCTTATGTAATTTAAATGCTCTGGGATTTTCCGAATGGTACACGGAGCAGAGGCTTGATCTTGCAGTCGCCACTCGCATTGGCGCATAGTGCTAGAGTCAATCTGTCCTTCATAGGTTTGTGGCCTGACATCAACTTCGGCATCTTTTTCCAGAACAGCCCTGTCTGATCACAGTTGAAGACTAGCTGAGAGATGTATCCTTGGGCTTTTATTAAATCGGCAAATGTTTAATGTAATCCTCAGCTGCCTTCATATCTGAACTTGCTGCCTCACCATGTCTGACAACGGAGTGAATCCCGCTCCTCTTTTTAAAATTCTCAAAACAGCCCCGGCTCGCTTTAAATGACTCTTCCAATGCCTCATCGATTGAAGTCTGCGGGGTTTGTTTCGCTCTTGCCCTCTCGCAAATGATGGTCTGCGTCAAGACATCTCCTTAGAGCTGCTTTTCTGTCACCCACACCATCAGCAGTTTCTCTATATTTTCATGACGGGAGGTTCGCAGCTTGGAAATTATCGTAAGGCCCTTAGCCGGCGTTACATTCTTTGTCGACTCCTTATGTTTAAGCACAGAACATATCATGGACGTACTACGGCCATACTGCCTCGACAAGTCAACAACTCGAACACCTTGCTTATGTATTTCTATAATTTCACTTTTTTATTCAATACTCATCTTCGTTTTCTTAGCACATGACTTTTTACAAACTTTCTTTTGATCCGATTGGTTATAAAAACAAATAAACTACAACAGTAAATGTAAACGCAACACAAAACACAACTGCACAACTTATCACAGTGGAAGCACGCTGCTAACTGATCGCGATGGCGCGACTGCGTTTTACTACCGAAACGAACCGAACCGGACTCGTATCTCGAATTTCGCTCGAAACTAAAAGCAAAAAATCACTTGCTCGTCGGCTCATATCTCGAAAAACTTGTATGTTGGGGCACTCATTTGTATTAACCAAAAATATTTGTATTTTTTTCATAATAATTATGTATCAAATATAAGGTTTATTTTTGGACCGGCACACCTGCGCTATCATCCCCTTCCTTCAGTAACTATTAGACCAGCCAATGATTCGCATTTACCTACAGCAAACATCTGTGTATCACGTTTATATATACTTTTATAACCAACCAAAATCATTTTATGTAGCAAATTTCTTATGACCATTAAATCGAAAAACTTTGGTTTTGTATAAATTTAGAGATAAGCTTTTAACTAGAGTATAGTTCTACAAATTCCATTTATATTAGCGAAACTGAGATAATTAATTTATGTTTTCTTATACGACATATTGATTTATTATAAGAATATATTTTAAACTGCTTGTAAAATTGATTTCATTTCCACTTTTAATGGATATTTCTTCACAATTTTAATTTTTCCGCGGTTCTTATGTCTTATTAAAATAATGGAAACCCGTTTCGTTAAAAATTCTGAATTGTCTCTCAGTATCTATTTTCAATAAACTTCTGGCCGCTTCAAATGTTTTGAACCCAAGCACTAAAATGATGAAAACTGCTGCTTCAAGGCACAGAAGAGGCGTACTACTACTCAGCGGACAGTACAAACCTCCAAGTAGCGACAGTGACTGGATTAAAGAGAAAAGCTCAAAATAAAAGCCTTCACTAGAATTATAGGCACTTGAGATTGCTAGCATTTACATTAACATCACTAATGGTGGTCTAATAAACAGCATAACCTTTCGACTTATGCTAACTCTCGCATCAGACCGTCTACGGTCTACGGTGCTCTCTATTATGGTTTTCAAAGCAACTACAATGGGGTTGAAGTTTTGAAATTCACTATAATGATTTTTAACTCAAAACATTAAAACAAATTTCGGTTGAATTATGGTTAACCTTCGACTTTTTTCTTAGAAAATTTCAGCTGCTAACAAGCAGTTGTAGTTAAACATTAATGAATTATTTTAAGAAAGATATTATCTCAAAATGGAGGACGAAAATAACTTATGAATATGCAATAAACATTAATTAAAAACCATAAACATACTGTCATTTCTTATTGAATGGGGAATCCTAAAGTTAAACGTGTAAAAACTATCCATATTTCTTCGTCTTTATTGACGTATACACCGCTTACGCGATTATAGCCGAGTTAACAACAGCGCGAAAGTCGTTTTTTCTTTTCGCTACGTGGCGCCAATTGTATATTCTACGAGAGGCCAGGTCTTTCTCCACTTGGTCCTTACAATGGAGTGAATGCCTTCCTCTTCCTCTGCTTCCTCCGGCGGGTAATGCGTCGAATACTTTCAGAGCTGGAGTGTTTTCGTCCATTCGGACAACATGACCTAGCCAGCGTAGCCGCTGCCTTTTAATTCGTTGAACTACGTAAATGTCCTCGTATAACTCATACAGCTCATTGTTCCATTAAACGCGATATTCATACGTGGCCAACGCGCAGAAGACCATAAATTTTTCGGAGAACTTTTCTCTCGAAAACTCGCAACGTCGACTCATTAGATGTTGTCATCGTCCATGCCTCTGCACCATACAGCTGGACGGGAATAATTACTGACTCCGAAGTAGCAATTTTCGGCAAGGGTTATTTTGGGTTGGATTTCAAGAGTTACATTTTTTTGCTGTTAATGATGGTTCCAAGATAGACGAATGTCAACAGTGTCGCGAGTGCGACGACTGTTTATTTGGTGACAGGAGATATTTTGTCTTGCCCTCGTTTCCTGCCAGACCCATTTGCTTTGCTTTCTTATCCATTGTGGAGAAAGCAGAACTCACGGCGTGGTTGTTAAGGGCAATGACATCAATATTATTAGCATACGCCAGCAACTGTACACTCGTATAGAAGATTGTACCTTCCTGGTTTAGTTCTGTAGCTCGTATTATTTTCTCCAGAAGTAGGTTGAAACAGTCATACGAAAGAGAGTGGCCTCTCTGAAACCTCGTTTGGTATCGAACGCCTCGGAGAGGTCCTTCCCGATCCTGACGTAGCTTTTGGTGATGTCTAATTGCAGATAAAAATTCTAAAGTGCTTGATTTTACAATACATTTTTTTAAATGGTTCGAACAACACGGAAAAAACGAATTTTGGTATTTAATTTATTTCTTAAAGTTTTACTTTTAGTGATAACAATGAAAATTTTTGATTGCTGTTTTGTGTGTATTACAAAGCATTTTTATGGGTTTCCTTTATCTTTTTTCATTCGCAAGTTGTAGAAAATGCGCGTAGCTTGGTAAATAACAGTGCATTGATTCTGCCTATGTCAGACTACGATCCAACAACACCATGGTTGCAACCAAATCCCAATAGTAAATTTCAATACTGTTTCGAAGATTGTCATATGGAGGTCTTAAATGAATTCGTTGCTTGTAAGGGTGCTTTTCACACAGACGACAGACAGGCAATAAATGCATTCAATGAAGTATGGATGAAGGTGTAAACAAATAACTTGCATATTATTTTTTTCCACATTTTCGATACTTTTAGAAAAATACATTATCAGCCGGTTAATTGTTCGTTTAATGGACATGTATAACAAAAAAGAATAGTTTCTCCAGTCACTTCAATCCTTTCAATCGCTAATGGTGAATACAGAACAAAAAATTGATCACAAAATGTTGGGTGAAGTCTTTGAACAACAAATGGAACAACCTTTTTTAACATTCTGTAAATAATTTGCATTTAACTGCTGTAAGTGTAATGTTTTCGAAAATTGTTCAACATATTTTTAAGTGTTTGTCTTCAGTTCACCAACGCGAAGGTTTTTAAAACATTAAGGGGGAAACCTGATTTAGAAGCTTCAAAAAATCGATTTTTTTTCGCTTAAATCTCTTTAAAAATTATCTAAGAATATGTTCCCAAAGTTATAGATGGAAATTCGATATACTTTCGAAGCTAGAAGGAAAATAGTGACCGACCGTCTAGCAGATATATGAGCGATTGGGCAGAAAGCGAAAACTTTGACGCACGAATTCTCGGTTGTTCATTTTTACGCTTTGGCTTAATTGGCGGGAAGGACAGAAAATAAATTAAATGTCAAAATTGGGGCAAAATTTACTATCTTTGGCATTAAATTACCTTCTATTTAAACTAAAAAAAAACTAAGAAAAGTCATGTTTGAACATATTTTTTAACAACATAAAGTGGAAAATTTATGAAAAAACCCAGTTTTAAAAAATTGTAGAATTTTAAACTTTTTTAGAACTTTTTTAGTTTAACCAGAAGATATGTTATTAAAAAATATGAATTAATTTAAATTTTTTGTTTCAGATAGAAATTGCGACCTGCATCTTGCCCGCCGTCCGGCAAATGCACTTCTGAGATGCATCGGACAATTGCTTCCCAAAAGCATTATATAAAAGATTTTGTATTCACATTGTTTGAATGATGTTTAAATATGTAACTACCAACCCCAGAAATTTCGTTTTAATCAATTAATTCTTTCTCTCCGAAAGACATCCTCAAAAAATCGATTTTTGAAGCTTCTAAATCAGGCTCCCCCCCCTTAAAGGGCATTGCGACGAGTTCGTCGGCGAAATGGGTGAAAAAAAAGTGAACGTGTTCAAGATTGAGATATTGTATAGGGTATAATCCCCCATCTAAGTTTACATACGCTACGCCTATGGGACAAATATCGCCTGATTGTAGCGTTATAAATAATGGCCTCGTTGAATTTACGTGCATCGGCACATGCTTCAATTGTGCGCCTTGGGAAATAAATCCAGAATGCTAATTTCAATCTGGATAAAGTGGAATGTGAAGTTCTATTCAGCCGAGTAAATCAACATTTTGATTGGTTTATACATCACCACTTTGATCTGGGTAGCGAGGCGGAGGAAGCCGAAATTGCATCTCACAAAGAGTTGTTTGCGACAACTGAATCGTTATACAACACGTTGTGTGTCACGTTGCAACGCCCTTTAAACCCGCAGACTGCCGTCTAGGTTGCGTCATCGACAATAAATCACGTGGCAGACATGCAACTAGATCCGGTATCAATTCCACGATTTGACGGAAAACCAACGAGTTGGTTGGCATTTAAGAACCTCTTTGAGCCGATGGTTCATAATCGACCTGGATCCTGCATATAAATTGGGTAAGCTACGCCAGTGTGTCTGTCAAGAAAGTGTTCCGACGATTGGAGGATTATATACCGGTGGCTATCACTAGGTGTGGTCTGAGCTAAAACGCCGTTATGATAATCCTCGCCTACTGGCAGAAACACATGTGCAGATATTTCTTGATCTACCGAACAATCCAGTAGAGGCACCGGATACGCTGCGATCGATCGCTGATTGTGTGCGCAATTCATTTCGTGCACTTGCCGTTATCGGCATTCCAGTGCACCACTGGGATACGATAGCAGTTCCTGCACTTTTGCCGAAGTTACCAACAACAACGCGGAATGAATAGGAAATGAGCCTCACAACTGTGAGCATACCGAAGTTGGAAGATTTGCTGCTATTTCTTGAACGACGTGCCAACAACATTACCGTTGCACCACAAACCGGTAGCACACAACCGTGATTTAAGCGTGTCGCCCCTCGTACAGTTAAGGCGCACATGGGCCCCTCGAATAGTACTCAATATACAAACACACCCCCCGCCAACGTTGGTTGCCCTCGATGCACAGATTATTATCATCTAATAAGGTGTCCTCAGTTTCGAAACATGCAAGTCTCTGATCGCTGGGAACGTGTAAGGCGTTTAGAAGTCTGTTTCAATTGTCTACGATCAGAACAAATCGTCCGCCAGTGTACTTCTGGTGCATGTTCGTTTTGCCAGCAAGGGCATAACATGCTACTCTGCCGACGTACAGGTACAAGACCTGAGGAAAATATAGCGGATACGAGTGTATCACCATCATCAGCAGCTTCGGTAACAACGCAAGCTCTACATCAACAATTACCTCAAGTGCTGCGGCGAACCACACCTCTACTGGACCGCAAGTATATTCCCGCCAGCAATAACAATTAGATGAGGTCCAGTCCTTAGTTGTGCAAGATGACCGGACCATTTTACTTGCGACGGCTAAGGTAATCCTTTTAATTGCCATGGGAGGCCTATGAATGCCGTGCATTATGCGACAGCGGAACTCAGGTGAGCTTTCTCAGTGAATCTATGTTTAAAATTCTGAATCTTCGTAGAACTCCGGGGCAGATCCGAGTAGAAGGTATAGGCGCCAATGCAGCCACTTACACAAAAGGTTCCACAACTGTGCGATTGAGATTCCTCATTGACGAGACTTTCTCGATGCAATCGATCCTACCAACGATTACGACAATATGTAAGGTCGACTCCTTCGTCTGGGATCACCTTTCTGGACTCCAGCTTGCCGATCCAACATTTCGTACTCCTGCCAAAATTGATATACCTATTGGCGCAGATATTTGGCCCACTTTAATTGCCGATGGGATTGCTGCGGGACCCCATGTTTGGCCCTGCGATGGTCAAAACTCCAAATCATTTGACGCATACTCTAACTGTCAGTAAATGTATATGCGATCAGCAACTAGATAAACTACTGCAGAGGTTCTGGCAGGTTGAAGACAATCTTCCTGTCGACGAACTCTTGGTAGACTCTTGTGAACGGACGCTATAGTGTACAAATCCGTTTCTTCCGAATGCGCCAGTGTTTGGAGATTCATTTCAAGCAACGCGCCGTCAGTTTTTTCATCTTGAACGAAAATTAGCTGGCGACCTTGAGCTTCGCAACAAATACATCACCTTTATGCAAGAGTACATAGCACTCGGTCACATGAATCCCGTGAAGGACGATTGCTTCGACCCGACGCAATGCTTTTACATACCCCATCATGCGGTAACAGGTGAATTTCGTGTGGTATTCACCGCGTCCTGCAAAACCACAAGCTGAGTGTCGTTGAACGACACTCAGTTTTCGGGACCACAGCTCCAAGAAAATTTGATTGATATTCTTCATCGGTTTCGACGTTATCGAATAGCTATAACAGCCGGTGTCAAGAAGATGTTTCGACAGGTTGAGATCAATCCCTTGCATTGTAAATGGCAACGCATCTTGTGGCCGGAATCTCCAATCGAACCACTACGTAGCTTCGAGTTGGCTACAGTAACGTATGGAATGACAAGCAGTCCGTACAATGCGATTCGCTACTTACGCGAATGTGCTGTAGATAACTACAACTTTGTGAAGGACGAAAGGCGGGCTTCTACGGCAAGGAACAGTATCGTTGATGGATTTTACGTCGACGATTAATTGGAAAGTTTTGACTCTCTGTTGGAAGCTGTTAGTTGTGCTTATGATGTCGATGTGATCCTCCGTCATGGTCAGTTCATTCTTGGCAAATGGAAGTCGAACCATTGTATAGTATAAACCTACAAGTAACAAATCCCATCATTTTCACCCATACATACACAGGCGAAAGCTTGTAGAATGACAGAAATTACATTAAGAATGCAATAGAATAAGGGAAGACTAGGGGCAAAAGTGCAGGCAGTTCGTTAGGGTTTCCTAAATATTCTACTACTAAAACGGCCAAATGCCTTAGAAAAGGCATGGGTGTGTTGCCGTGTTATGCTATCCAATTTATTATTTTAAGTACGTTTTTGTTAAATTTTCAAATATATTTCGATTATTAAAATTAATAAAGATTAAATTTACCAAGTTTTGATTAAAATTTTATTTATTGTATCAAAGTATTGGTAAATCTATTCTATTTTATTAAAAATATTTGAAGAATCTATCTATTTTTGTTTAAATTATTACAAATAGTTTTGTTTAGTATTGTATATTTAAATGTGTGAAAATAGGCGTCTTGGGGAACCTAACACCCAAAAAATATTGCTAACGCGCCTGTACTACAATCCCTTTACTATTTTTAAGTCCTTTTATTTAAATCTCTGTGCCGAAAAATCAACTATTTCGATCAGGTGATCTCTCGCGCCAAAGCTCTTCATGCTATCGTCGAACCAGAGAAATCTGAAGCAGAAATTGAACTATGCGATTCCAACGCCACTGTGTTAAACTTACTTTAGAATCCGTTGAGCGATGAGCTCTTTTTTTAAGGTGACAATTGAAGACTCACATACACTGTAGGCTGTATGACCCGAATGGTAAGCTAGCGCCAGCTGTAGTTCTGGCTAAAATGTTCATTCAAACCCTGTGGAGGAAAGATCTTTACTGGGACACTCCACTAGCTGTAGAATTACAAGACCAGTGGCTCGAATTTCGAAATGGTCTTGAAGAACTAGCGCGAATCCGTGTACCGCGTTGGTTAGGCATGCCACCTCATGCATTTTGTACACTTCATGGCTTCTGTGACGCTAGTTCGAAGGCGTATGCAGCGGTTATCTACGTGAATAGTGGCGCACAAGGAGATTATTCGAATATGGCACTTGTTACTGCAAAAACCAAGGTGGCACCTGTGAAAGAGATTACTATACCACGCTTGGAACTTTGTGCTGTCCATCTGCTGGTAGTCACTCTATGTCAGGTGCAAAAGGCGCTCCGTTTAGACAACGTCCCTTTTACACTCTGGAGTGATTCAACTATCGTTTTACATTGGATTCATAAACAACCTTCAGTTTTGAAACAATTCGTTGGTAATCGAGTTGCATAAATCCAGGCCCACACCAAGGTAGAATGTTGGCGACACATTCGCTCCGAGTACAATCCTGCCGATTGTGCAAGTCGAGGAATTACGCCTGCAAGCCTTCTGTATCATCCGCTATGGTGGACAGGTCCACCTTCTCGTTATATATGCATCGAAAACGATCCAGTTGTGCCAGAACTAACGGAGGAATAACTCCAGGCACAGACTCTAGAATGTCAACCTTTACGTACTTTTATAACCACTCGCCAGGATCATCACCAATGTCTTACGACTTCTGCAAATGGTCACCGAATTCCTGTCGTTGCGAAATTCAGCATACTTAGTTGTGTTCTCAATACAACAGCGCTATTTGTGCCAAGCTCTTCAGCGACAACGGCACCCAGTTTGTAGGCGCTGATAAACAAATGCGTGAAGATGTGAAGGCATGGATATCCTCACACGCGCAGCAGCACGTTGCTCATGTTGGTACTCAATGAAAGTTCATTACCCCCGTTGCGCCGCATCATGGTGGCATCTGGGAAGCAGCGGTCCGCTCGGCCAAGAAGCATTTACACCGCATTATGGGCCAACAGTCAGTGCGATATCATGAGCTGCTAACGCTATTGACAAGGATTGAAGCTTGTCTTAATTCACGACCAATTGTAACCTTACATGATGACCCCGAAGGAGGACTAGCCTTAACGCCAATCGGCCAATTATGAAATCACCTGCATAATTGGTCGACCAATCAATTGCCGTCCTGAGCCACCGCTACCAGATATACCGCACAACCGCCCCCATTATTGGCAGCGCTTGCAAGGAATGTTCGAACATTTTTGGAAACGTTGGCAAAATGAGTATTTGAATTCGCTTTAGGCCCGTAGCAAGTGGATGAGGCCTGAACCAAACCTCCAAATAGGAGATGTCGTATTTATTCGAAATGAGAATTTGCCACCCGCCTGTTAGCGCAAGGGTCGTATCACAGACACCCATCCTGGCAGCAATGATCTTGTCCGCGTCATTACGATAGAATACAATGGAAATCGGTTAACGGAGGAAGCCATTGTCAACGTCCTGTACAAAAGGTGGTAAGACTAACCGGAATGCACGAAGAAATTCTGAAAGGCGAGGGATCAGACGGGGAGGATGTTCAAGATTGAGATATTGTATGGGGCATAATCCTCATCTAAGTTTACATACGCTATGCCTATGGGACAATTATCGCCTGACTGTAGCGTTATTTCTTCTTATTTTCTGTATGTGCATACATATGTTAGCGACGCTGATTGCTGCCTACTGTACATATGCACACCGCTAGCATATGCTCTATTCCCGGAATCCTAATTAGTTCTTGTAAATGCGCCTACTGCTCAAGCAAGCATGTAATTGCCGCTTCTTGCGGATTCGAGTTAATGCTAAAAATAAAGTCGTGACGACAGGTCATACTAAACGCATTTCTGTTCGTTTTAATCTTATACAGAGCGATTTATCAATGCATGAAAGTGATAAGACAAATCTTGATGAATTATTGATAATATTTACAATAAATTGGGAGAATGTAAGTTAAATTTTCACACGTATACATACATATGTATTCGTTAAAGTCGCGGGCAAATTTCTCCATACTGAGGGTGCTGGATCTACTTCAAAGCAAGATTAATCACTGTTGTGTACGAAACGCTCATTTGACATTTCTTTATTCAAACGACATAGTTATGTCGGTAGCACCTATACAAGTTGGTGAAGAAATTTGCATATTTTACTTGGATGATTGCAAGCGGGAAACAACTTTTTGGTAAGTCTTTGTAGAAAGTTTTCTCTATATTAACCTTAAATATTTTTTTGGTTAGGAAATGTAAACAACTGGCATTCTAATATATTGTTTGTTAACCTATGTTATGTTATGTACGGAGGTTACCATCGTCAAAAATTGTCCCTAAAATCAGGTGGTAAGCAAAATTTCGTATCATTTACGTTAACATATCATGTTAAATATTGTAGCCATCAATTCTTTATAACAATTAGGTACAAACTTAAATAGTATAGTATTAGTAGCTATAGTATTTATTTTTAATATTTAATTTAACAAATACAACAAAAATAATAATAATTTTAATCTTTTTATTCATTTTAAATATTTGCCAATTTCAAAGAAAAAACCTCAAGCCGAACTCAATCATTATTTGTTTGATTTGTAAGATAAATCGATTAAACTAAAGAAAGATTCTTTAAATTCTCACCGCTGGTGGGGGTTAAGCTGCACCCAGTCAAAAACGCAAAATCGTGGGTCGTGTCAGCTAGCTGGCTGGCTGGTAACGTGGCAGCTGATTGCTCTCTCACAACGCAGGGTTGCCAATATCGATATACTGCAGTAATTATCAACTTTTATAATTCAATCTGTTCAATATGTTTAAAATTTTCTTAAAATAACTCAAAATCAGAGTCGAATGCTATTATTTATAAGTACATAAACTATTTTTAATAGTTTGTTTTCAGTTTTGATATTTTATATTGTAAAAAATTGTAATTGAAAACATAGATGTGTACAAAACTACATATGCGTAATGAGCAATGGCAACATTGTTCAAATGAAAACAAACAAAGATGGCTGATTTCTGCCTTTTTTCCTACGTTCTCCACTGTGCACACATTTTGCCGATAAGGAAGGAAAGGGAAGGAAGGAAGTAGCGTTTTTGACTGGGTGCAGCATAAGTAAATATCTTAATGATATGCTGAATACAATGCTTGCGACACGACATGGCATCACGACAGTGAACTGAAAACGGCGTTGTGCATCCTACTACATGAACGCATGTACACAAGACAATACAGCTCTCCATTTTGCATGTACACAATATCGTTGTGGCCACACTAATACCTTGCACTTCAATGAAATTTTAATATTTTGTTCAAAGTAAAATTTTTTATGCAAAAAATAAGTAAATAGGAATTTATTTTTGTTTTAAATTATCAATTGTTATTACAAATGATATAATAGAGCAATGTCATGCTTTTATTTGTAAAATAACGTCAAGTTTGTAAGAGCTTTGAATAATTTTACATTTTACATATTAGTGGCATCACCACTCTTCCTCATCTCTCTATCTTCCATTCTACTGTCAACTCTACCGTCGTTGTCAAATATAGGAGAATATTGAAGTTAGCGAGAACGACTACCGTCGTGTAGTCGTGGAGCTGTCAAAATAACAGTGCCCATAAGAACGTGTGAATTTTAATATTTGACAGATGTCGTTTGTCGTCTGTCGCAACCATTGTGTTCAGCGTATGAGGTGAGGAATATTTCATTCGTTTAGTGCATGCGTATATGCATAAATGCACACGTATCTCATATAAATATATGGATGTTGCATATGTGTGTAAATAAAGATTCATGATCGATATATTTGAATATATATAACTATTTACCATTAGCGGGCTGTATGTGTTTTTAAGATACATTATTTCTTTTTTTATCTTATTTAGTATTATAAATATGTAGAATATATAAAAAAGGCCTAAATATATTGTTGCACTTTGTACTTTGGTAGCAACGAACATGTTTAATTTTGAATACTGTTATTATTATGTTTAAATTATTCAATGCAAATACATAGTTACAAACTAATAATTTTAAAATGTTACTGTTAAATTACCTAGTTTCAAAAGTTTATAGTACGAGCTGAACTACCATAATAAACCGGTTACTAAATATCGCATAAAAAGTATCTAACTATTTAAGGCTAATAGCAGGGAATGTATATTTATAGTAGTGGCCGGCATGAGAGGATCTGTCACTGCATTGGTGAGCACGAAAAAAAAGTAACCCAGTGAGAAATTGGAATTAAAATTAAGCATCTAATCTAAATAATTAATAGTATAATGAAAATTAACAAAATGTCTTTTAAGGATATATTCCTTATTATCTTTTAAGACTTGGGACATAAAAGGCATTGCATGGCACCAAAGGCATTTCGAATCATAAAATATTTCTCGCAGGGCATATTTGGTTTCGCGTATAGTCTTGCGTGATGTTAATTCGTAGATCGCTCGACAACGACTGAACGATAGAGCGTAAGCGTACGTGTGAAGTTGGTTTGCAAAATTTTGCTATGAAATGCCGACCACTGATTCATATAGACAAGACAACGGACAAGCGTGTGAACTGTCAAAAGCTAACAAAATGAGATGAGCGTGTTTCACCACAGCTTGCTAAGAAGGAGACATTTTTAACAGTGGCGCGTGAACAGAGCTGAGCATTCATTGAAAATTATGCTTAGAAGTATACATTGCTATTACAGACGTATGTATGTTGGCCTTTTGCTTATGTTTTTAAACGTTTACATGCCATCATATTAATTGATTATCACATATTTATGCATATGTGACATTGCCGAACATATAATTTATACACAAACCAACATACAAATATGCGTACACATGTTAATATGTGCGTATGACGTTCCCACAAAAATAATGCATACACAACATACATACTTATATACGTTCACGTGTCACCCGCATAAACTACAAATATTCTTCTGCATAAACAACAATTGTCTCAAATAGCATCAGCAGCGTCAGAAGTCAATATGGCAGCCAAATAGTCGATGCCCAAATTAGTAGAAAAATACACAACACTATTTTCATTCATGAACGCAAAAACAAACACCATTACATCTCCCCGAGCATGCCTTTGCCTACAAGCGTCTTTTCGCGACGGTGGCTAAAGCTATTTTTCTGATATTTGTATGAGAAGAAAAAAGTGACAACCCCGCAAATGTAAATATTCAAACATATTAGAATAAAATTGACAACATAGTTTATTTGTCGATTTTCAAGTCAAGAAATGTGTCAAAGAAAATATTCAATATTCCTCTGATTTACGTGTACAGTGAATCTCGGTTGTACTACTTGTCCGCCTAAATGAAACACATCCCTCTTAACTGCCTATATCTTGCTGCATCCCTCGGTTTGTTTTTTGAAATACATTCAAACTATTGTTTTAAGTACGACTCGGTTAAGCACCATATTATATTTTTATTTTTAACAAACCACAAAAATCTGTACCTTTAATTGTGGCACATAACCGGAATTGAATGTATTTCTCAACGAATGTAAAAAATATTTTTACGCGGCTTGCAAAAATCTGCGTCGATATGTATGCAAGCTCATAATGAACATATTTACGCTGGTTTGTGGACGGAGCTGTTACAGCGGCAAGGGAAGCGTGGCAATTGACGATCGTACCTTTGTGTTGCACAACTTGGATTTTCTAGTTTTCCGTGACAACGGAGATTTCGTATGAAAGAATAAATGTACATATTTACATACAAAGTTGTGTATGGACAAATATAAAAACATTTTGCGTATGGCTCCTTTTGTTTACATAAGTATGTATGTACGTAAATATGCGTGACCGCTTGGCCTTTTAACATCTTATCAAAACTTTTAAAGGCCTGCAAATAAATATGTACATAGGTATAAAAATATTTATGTATATATCTTATCAAACCTACATTAAATAAATAATTAGGTAATATTACTAATATGATTTTGTTATATATTTCCTAAGATTTAAGGAATTCATCATGAAATAGTTCAATTTGTACGTACATATGCACATACTTGTGTGCTTTGATATAAATTATATAGAAATATATAATTTTTCTCATTTAACACTAAAAATGCTCAGTTCTGCTATTTTCATGCCCCTGATGTTAAGTGGTGAAACATGTTAACAATTTTCTGTGGTGAAACATGCTCATTCAAAACAGTAAATGTCCCAAAATTGAAATATCCCTAAATTTGCGACATCGTGAACCTTCTCTATAAACAGAGAACGTCTATCATAGAGAAGGTTCACGGCGCGGAGATCGTAAAAATATTTTTGGCTAACTCGGTCGAGATAGTCCAGTTTCACCACAGACAAATTATAAGCGTGTTTCACCTCGCAAATAGCAGAATTGAGCATTTTAGAGTGTTAAATAAGAAAAATAATACTAATTTCAATGCAGAGGAATGTATGCTTAGAGATTCGCTTATTTACTAGCACAAACGAATCTGCTTATAATTTATAGATCGGTATACATACATATTGTTACGATTTTACTGCTTGCTAGTTCACTTTGTTAGGTTCGTATCTCTGGATTGACAAATAAAACTACAACTGTTTAATTTAATTCAACTACTCTTTATTTTACAACTCGTCTACACTATAGCAGTTTACTCTTAGCACTGATTGATTACGTTCGCGCTGCCAAGGCTTATATAGCCACGCACTTCTCGCTGATGCCGACGTGTCCTTCTAGAATATCGCGTCTGGAAATTACCAGAACATAATGCTATACTGCGCCAGACGCAAGCAGACAGCCGCGGCGCCAGATGTCTACAACAAGACAAATGCTATTCCATATACCTACAGCTATTGTTCATAATAAGGGATGCATATAGCAATACAAATACAACTTAATACTACTTTTTGTAACACTGCCCTCCACTAAAGCCTAATCGTCCCGATTAGGCACAAATCCTCTTGAACCAAATGGGGCGAGCCTCTCCAAATGCACTACTTTCATTTTACATCGTGCTTTCCCATTTCTTTGTATGCGGTATACCACGTCATTAAGTCGTTTCATCACCATATAGGGTCCTTCCCAGGCTGTCTGCAATTTCGGGGACAAGCCTTTCTTTCGAAGTGGATTGTACAACAGGACCAGATCACCTTCTTCAAAACCTTTTGAATTTGCCGCTTGATCGAACCGGTCCTTCATCTTATTGCTCATCAGATGCGTGTGCTGTCTTACCATTAGATGCAATTCATTCATTTCTTCCTTTAAGGCAGAACAATAATCTCCATCATTTCTTACAGCTGTAGGATTCGTTCCAAACTTAAGATCAGCAGGGAGTCGCAGATCAGATCCGAAAATAATCTTTGCTGGCGTGTAACCAGTTGTCTCGTGCTTCGCTGAACGATACGCCAGCAGGAACATCTGGATGCACTTGTCCCAATTCCGTTGATCTTTATCAACGATTTTCCGCAGATGTTCTTCGAGCGTTCGGTTGAATCTCTCCACCATTCCATCTGATTGTGGATGTAACGCGGTTGTCCGTGTCTTGTGGATGCCCAATAATGTACAGACTTCTAGGAAAATGGAAGATTCGAAATTCCTGCCTTGATCTGAGTGTAATTCGACGGGCACTCCGAACCTTGTTGTCCAATTTTCTACAAACGCTTCGGCTATTGTCTTCGCTTCTTGGTTTGGTAAGGCATATACTTCTGGCCATTTACTGAAATAGTCCATGACAACCAGTAGATATTTGTTTCCGGCCGTTCTGGTTGGGAACGGACCTGCAACATCCATTGCGACTCGTTCAAATGGTGATCCCACGTTGCACTGTTGTAGCCTACCGCGACTCTTGGCTTTAGGACCTTTAGCTGCCATGCACTCTACGCAATTACTTATCCATTCTGCTATGGAATCTCGACAACCGATCCAGTAGAACCGTTGTTTAATCTTCTCAATAGTTTTTGTAATCCCAAGGTGCCCTCCACTAGGTCCATTGTGATATTCTTTCAATACTTTCGGGATCATGGACTTCGGTACTATGATCAGCAGACGAGACTGTTTGCCATCTTCGCTTTCCCAGGTACGATGAAGGTATCCATTAACGAGGTTTATGCTGTTCCATTGGGCCCAATATGCTTTTGCCGTTGGACTCTCGTTACTTATTTGTTCCTTTGGTGGTCGTACCCCATTTTCTTTGGCCATTACCAGCTTTGCAAGATCAGGGTCCTCCAGCTGATTGATTCTGATGCGATGAGGAGTCCAATCATCTTCAGGTTCTATATTCAGTAATCGCACGTCGATTATACCTTCTTTTCCCTCTGATTTGGAGCAATGTTTACATTCCAGTGGACAAGGGCGACGTGATAATGCATCCGCATTTTTGTGGTGAATCCCCTTTCGATGTTCCGTTTCGAAGTTTAACGACTTGTGAGATGTGGATGCTTCGTCCTCGTTATCTGTTGGTTGTTTCCGTTCTGATGGGTTTACTTTTATATTGCAATTTCGGGCAAAGTGACCCGCTTTTCCACAGTTGAAACATCTGCCTGTTGTATTTACTCGCGGTGCAGCAATTGTCTTCAGAGTCTTCAATATTTCTTCCATCAGCGCCGGTTGTTCCATTTCAACCCTTTGTACCTTGTGTGCTGGTTTACTTAGTAGGGAAGCTGTTTCCTGTGTGAGGGCGTGCGAAACCGTTTCAGCAAACGTTCTTTTTGACAATGCATATGTGGCGCGTTTGGTGTCCACATCACGAATTCCATTTATGAAACATTGAATTTTTACCCTCTCAATGTAACCCACAGGTGCATCTGCATTTGCCAAATGAGCCAGTCGTTCTATTTCAGTTGCGAACTCTTGCAATGACTCGTTCATTTTCTGACCCCTATTTTGCAGTTCGATCTGGTATATTTGTTTCCGGTGCTCACTACCATATCGTCTTTCTATCGCACTCATCAATGCCTCATAGTTGTCCCGTTCACAGTCTGGAATAGTCTGAAGGATTTCTGCCGCAGGTCCTTTCAATGATACAAACAAGGACGCCACCTTGTCCACTGCATTCCAATTATTGGCCATTGCTGTCTTTTCAAACTGAAGTTTGAAAATTTGAAATGGAATACTTCCATCGAATGTGGGTGCCTTCAATCTTTGATTATTTGTTGATGGTGCAGGGCCATGTAGTTGCAGTTCTCGCACACGATTACTCAGTTGAAGAAATTGTGATCTTAAATTTTCTTCGTCATTTTTTATTGTGCTTAATTCGTCTTCAAATTTTGAAAATTTCTCTTGCACTTGTGTATTATTTTCTGTAATCTGTTGTACCAAACGCTTTTCTAACTGCGTATTATTTTCAGTCATTTGTTGTGTAAGGCAAGACTTTAACTGCGATGTATTTTCAGCTATTTGCTGAATAGCCATTAACAACGTGTTCATGTCTACACTTGATGATGTTCGTTGTTCTTCTACTTTCTCTTCAACCTTTGTAGAAGTTTCTGGCCCAACAAATTCGAACTCGTCCACATTAATTCCATCCGCTTCCATTGCTTCACGTAATCGTGCCTGCAGATCCGCCTTTTGCCCGCTTATCGGCAAATTACGCTCCTCCAGTTCCTTTTTTAATTGCTGAATTCTCAATTCTCCGAATTTAACCATCTTGAATTTGGATTATTTGACAATCCCACTTCTGACACCAATTGTTACGATTTTACTGCTTGCTAGTTCACTTTGTTAGGTTCGTATCTCTGGATTGACAAATAAAACTACAACTGTTTAATTTAATTCAACTACTCTTTATTTCACAACTCCTCTACACTATAGCAGTTTACTCTTAGCACTGATCGATTACGTTCGCGCTGCCACGGCTTATATAGCCACGCACTTCTCGCTGATGCCGACGTATCCTTCTAGAATATCGTGTCTGGAAATTACCAGAACATAATGCTATACGGCGCCAGACGCAAGCAGACAGCCGCGGCGCCCGATGTCTACAACAAGACAAATGCTATTCCATATACCTACAGCTATTGTTCATAATAAGGGATGCATATAGCAATACAAATACAACTTAATACTACTTTTTGTAACAATATGTACATATATTTGTTATGAAAACACATACATACATAAGTGTGTATTTTAAAATTTACCTATTTTATGATGTATTCCATTAAATCTTTACAAGTATTACTACCTAAATATACATTTTATATGGGTTTGACAGGTCATATATGTATATATGTATTTATATACAAAAATAAGTATATGTATATTTGTCAATTGCACATGTATTCATTAATAAGCACAAAAATAATTCATACGAACACACATGTTTGCATATAAACGTGTAAAAATATAAGCAAAAGAGCGAACATATATATATGTATGTATCTGTTAGAGCAATATATAGTTTTGAGCATAATTTTTATTTCACGCTCAGCTCTTTGAATACATTTGAATTAAATTACTTTTTCAAATTTGTAGAAAAACACACAACAACAAGATTTTCATTCATGAACGCAAGCGCACTTTCAACCGGCAAACTCACTTCATTCATAAAAGCAAATGGTGTCATCTCCCCGAGCATGCCTTTGCCTACAAGCGTCTTTTCGCGACGATGGCAAAAGCTAAAAATCATAAATTGAACAATTTCTGATATTTTGCTAGAAGGAAAAAGTGTCAACCCCGCAAACTCGCAAAAGACAGAAAGAAGTGACAAAAGTGGCAACATACTCTTGTCGATTTATAATATTTGTCAATTCTAAATCATTTTTCCATGGCTCGCAAAAATCTTAGTCGATATGTATGCAGACTCATGCGTATATATTCATACATATTTACGCAAGTTTGTGGGCAAAGCTGTTAGAGCGGCAAGGGAAGCGGTGACAATAGAATCGTTTGCATATTTTTTCGGCACAGCTCGGATTTTGACCAACAACACAATGCTGTGTCGCTCTAACGTCGCGTCAGTCCTTCCAACGTCCCAACGGAGATTTCGCATGAAGCATTCAGTGTACATATTTACATACATATGTTGTATGTAGACAAATTTACAAACATTATGCGTATGATCTGTCATATTTGTTTACATGCACACATAATCATATACATATGAGCACATGTGATACCACTTGCTCTTTTAACATGATATCGAAACTTTTAATAACCAAAGCTGTTTAAATGAGTTAAGCATCCGCCCCCTCTACTCGATAAAACTGGCGCATCCTAATGTAACAGCTCAACTCATCGATGACACCATACTCATCACCACACAACTCACCACACTTCTACATCAATCAACCCACTCAACAAAAAGGATGGGGAAAGGGATAGCGAACACAATTCGTTCTACACAAGCCGTCTAACCACAACTTTCAAACTTTCGCTTTTATGCTGCGCCGCGGAACTTCCACCTTACTTCGATCGACATTGTTCCACCCGCGCCGACTTACAGCGACCCAACACAGTTCGACGCGATAAATTAATTAAACTATTGTACTGCAAACAAAATATAATTTTAAATAAATTGTACATTTAAATTTTCAAATACATCCTTCCTTTTTTAAAGACTCGCGCGAGTGTGAGTGCCAATTAAACTCCAAGATACAGTGATTGGTATTCCCCAATAAATTGGGTCAACATTAAACAAAAGCAAATATACATATACTTATTTTTGTAGTAATACTTGTAAAGATTTTATGGAATACATCATAAAATAGGTAAATTTTAAAATGCACACTTATGTATGTATGTGTTTTTTTTTTTTTGAACAGTCTAGTTCATCAATTCGAATACCGTCCAAAGATCTACAACGACTAAGTGCTACATAAGCTTGTCCAGCAGCAAACACTCGAGAGCCCAGATAAATTACTGCATGTTTTACTATACAACCTTGTATCTTATGAACGGTCGACGCGCAACTCAGTATGCTATTTAAATGTCACCAAAACTAGTTTTATATAGATGTTGCATACTTTTAAGCGCATCTTTTTGGTGAGCTGTTTAAACTTACTATCGCCCCTACAGTGTCGATCAAGTATTCTAGGTTTCAGTACCACTTAAAAAAGTTACATACATACATACATACATACAAGTGAAGCTAATAAAAGCGTATTTAAAAATAATAAATAAGCAATTTTCATTTCAAGATAGACTTCATACACGAACTCTATCTTGAAACGAATCAAGTTTACTTACACATTTTCTGCTGATAAAACAAATTCTTCTGGCATGCATGCAGATATGTGTATGTATGTAAGTAAATGTAAACACATGTATAAGTGCCTGCGCGCACTTCAAATTAGAACATAAGCAACAAATTGAAATAAAGAAAAATGCAGTCGAAGATTAGACTTAAGCAAAGAAGCTCAGTGTTTTTCATTTTTAACTGTAGAGTTGATGTAAAGAGCCAAGAAGAAGTTGAGCTCTTTATGACACCAAAACTGGCGACGAGGATAAACTAAGAATTTTGGGAAGTTAGTAAGTGAACCACAACTGGCGATAAGGAAATCAAGAATTTACAATTAATCAATTGGAAAAGAGTTGATAATGCACTCTTAAACTAACAATTTTTGGGAATCTTAATTATTTTGTATGTTATTTATTAATGAAATCAACATCGATAATTATTTACACAATATTTAAAAACAAAAATTACTACTTATTAACAAAAATAATTCAAAAATTCAGTTCACTTGGTACGAAAAAAGTATAGCGTACAAACAGATATTTTATATTAAATCAAACTTATTCGAAGTGTTAATAACTTATATGGTTACCGTTAGCTAAAATGACGGTGTTTATGCGCCTCGGCATGGATTCAATTAGAGAGCGAAGGGTGGAAATGGGTATTTTCTTCCATTCGGCTTCAATGCATTTCCTTAGATCTCTAACAGTATCAAATTGTCGACCACCGGAATAAACTTGCTGCGAAAGTATTCCCCAGAGATTTTCCATGGGGTTTAAGTCGGGACTTATAACGGGCCAGTCCATTAATGCTATATTTCTGTCCATAAAGAAACGTTTTGTTGCAGCTGCATTGTGTTTCGCGGCGTTATCTTGCTGAAAAATCCATGGTTCCTCACAAAATCGTTCCGAAAAATCTATTAAGACGTTGTCTAACAGTTCAATATAACTCATAGAATTCATTTTATGCGTTACAAAACAAATTGGGGTTGCACCATTGTATCCAATAGCCCCCCATACCATAAGAGATCCACCCTGGAAATTCCTCGAATGCCTTGTTTCTAGTGGTCGTCGAATATCTCTCCAATATTTGTCATTGCCGTCGGGGCCATCTAAATTAAATTTTTTTTCATCACTAAAAACCACTTTTTTCCACTCGTCGTCCCACAATGAATGCCTTTGGGCATATTGCATCCTTGCAGTTTTGTGCCGAGGTAGCAACTTAGGCTGAGGCGCTCGTTTGGCATACTGGATGTTACCATTCTCTTTTAAAATCTGCTGAACTCGACGGGTGGACACTTCAAGATTTAGTTGAAGCCTAATTTTTTTGGGGCAATGTTTGTACTGACTGCTAAACGCTTTATTTGCCGTTTCGACCGTTCATCAACCTTTGGAGGACGTCCACTTCTTTTTGTTGTACCATAAATTTCGGGATTTTTTAAAAAGGAACATATTGTTTTCTTGTTGCGATGTAATTTTTCAGCGATATCCCTTATTGTAGCTCCACATTCCCGCATCGTTTGAATTTTAGTGCGCTCAACAAGCGATAAATGGGTTCCGCGAGGCATTTTTAAATTACTTACTAAATTAAGCTCGTTAGGATGGATAAATATTCTTTTAGGTATTTATTGAAAACAAACTCACTTTAAAAATCCTTTAAAATACAGAGTAAATGTAACGTCTTGCCTATACGAAATACTTTTCCTTACTGTACGCTATAATTATTTCGCTCTGAATATACAAGTGCGCAAATTAAACAGAAAGTAACGGTACTACAAAAGTGCCGGTGCCACAAATATGTACTGCTCAACAATGAACAAATAGGTCGCAATTGCTTACATGCATTCGTTTCCAAAAAACGCTTGTATACTTCCCTAAATTCCCTTTTTAGTTTGTACACTATATTTATTTCGGTGACTGTAGTGCAAAAAAAGGGGAAATATTAATAGAATTGTGGAAAACAATAATATATTTATAGAAAAACATTAATAGACTTATACAAAAACTTTGCTAAAATATTATAAAATCATTTAAATCGTGTTAAATGCGCAGCAAGAAAACCTTAAACAATATTAGCAAATAATGAGCCTTCAAAATATATAAATAAATAAAGTGTGATTTTTACTGAAAAACATTCGTACAACGGTAGCGGTTATCTGAGTTTGGATGCAACCTATAAAGCAACAGCAGCAGCAGTAACAGCAATTACAACAAAAGCAGCAGCAGCAGTAATAGCAACTACAACAAAAGCAACAAGAGCAGCGGTAACAGCAATTACAACAAAAGCAACAGCAGAACAAATAAGAGTAAGAAGAATACATCTATATAAATAAAAATGAATCGCCAAAATGTATGTACGCTCATAACTTTTATACGACTGAACCAAATTTGATAATTGTTTTTTTAATGTGTTCGTTGTGGATCGGGGAAGGTTTAGAAATAAAAATACCTTATACTTTTAATTAGGAAAAGTCGGAAAATTGGACAATTCCAAAAAATAACTTCTTTTCATATAATTTTTTTCAATTTTTGTTTGTTTTGTTTTTCAATATTTTGATTTGTAAATTATTTGAATCGTTCAATTTCGGTCGCTTGCTTTTTTAATGCAGCTATTCAAAAGAAAAATTTTTGAAAATTATGCGTGTTTCACATATAAAGATCAACTACAGATTGAAATTTGTTACGAAGCCACGAAGAGGTCGCGCTAATATCGGTCGGCGTTCTATTTGGCATCAATTAATGGCAGCCTAAAGCAAAGCAATGCAGGAAGTACTCCCAGGATGCGATGACATATAGTACGTGCTGAATTATGGACCGCGATAGCTACTCAGCGATCGTCACGATGTCACAACACGACTTTTCAATCAACAGTTACGATGTTTGATGGTCTTTATCTTGAATCAACGTGCTGTTACATGCTGGATGTACTCTGTTGAGGGACAAAAAAGATGTTTGCCGCTTCTTCTTTTTTGAATGGTGGATGGTGGTTACATTAGATTAAATTGATGCAATCATTTTTGCGGAAATTCCTGATCCAGAGATAGATCCAGAATAATACGAAGTGGTAGAAATCAATATGGTTCATGAACATTGCGAACACTACAATCCTTCTTCAGTTTGTATGTATGTCTGACGATAAATGCACGAAACACTATCCACGTGCATTTCTTTAGGAAACGCAAATTGGAAATGATGGATATCCACTCTATCGGTGTCGCTCACCAGACGACAATGGCAGAACATTTAGCATTCAATTTAGAGGAGTGAATATCGAAGTTGACAACACATGGATCGTACTATATTCGCCACTTCACATTCAAAACTTGAGTATTACAGTTTGGTGAAACCACTGAAATACGTTTGCAAATACATCACCAAAGAAAGCAACATTGCGATTATTGGCCTTGAATGAGATGAGATCAGTAAGTATTAAAAGCGTCGATACGTGAACTGCAATAAAGCGCTTTGCAGGATATTTACATTTGCATTTCATGAAAGTTTTCCGACTATGGTGCGCCTCGCGGCGCGTACTGTGCATGGTAGAGTGTTTGCAAGCCAGCAAGTACAATTAGTGGAACATGATAATAACTGGAATCAAATGATGGACAATGCGATAGCTACTCCTCATGCCACTGAAGTTCGCATACTTTTCGCGAAGATCATTTCGACATATCATCCTTCAAATTCGCGTCAATTAAGGGATACGAAAAAAATGATATTGTCGATGACATTTTACATTGTATTCGCTAATGATTGAAAATGGGCAAATTACGATTGATACTTTCATTGGTTTGATATAAATTTTTCCTGCCTATTGTCAATTCACTTCAACGAAAGAAGAACTCATCACGTTTATCCCAACAATGGCAAATTGTCTTAACTGCGATTGCTTGAGAGCCCGCGCAATTTTAGTTGCCAAAAATACCGATGTTAATGACTTTAACTGGAAGATTCAAAGTCAAATTCAGAAGGGTTCGCGTTCATACAAATCGATCGATCGTCTTGACAATGAAGACAAAGCCGTGAATTATCCAGGGGAATTTCAAAATTCTTTGGATAGGTTTGGTATGCCGCAGCATAATTTGCATCTCAAAGTTAGATCTGTCATTAGTATGTTTCACAATCTTCATTTATTCACCGAAACTGTGTAAACAACCCCAATAATTGTGACGCAGTTACCGAATAAAGGGCACAGTAATTTCATTTCAAACATATTCCGTTTCCAGAGCAAATTGCATTTGTAATGGCAATCAACAGGACAAAAGGATAGATAGATAGAAGTGTGGCACAAATCTAGAAAATGTTTTTCACACGACCAGATATACGAGGCGTGTTCACGACTTGGAAACCCATCTTCCGTGTATATTTACGCACCAGAACAGAAAACCAAAAAAAAAATTGTTTATCAAGCTGTGCTACATTAAAAAAATAATAAATGATTTTCAACGCAATATAAATTCAACTTTCTTTTCATTTCAAAAGACATAAATTCACGCAGGGCAACGGCTGCGGGGTCAGCTAGTATATATATAAATATTTTAAAATTTTTATAGTAAGTAAGAAAATACAAAACAATGTGTAAAAATTATCGCACAATAGTGTAAAATACAAATTCAATCGTGCGTATACAGAGTAATGCAAAATCGAAGTCGAATAATAATGTTTCACTAAAACAGTGACTCCAAAATTGATAAAATTGCTAATGTGTCTCGACTAGATTTCTTCTCAAACTATACAAGATGAATTAAAATACATAGTAGGGACTTATTACATAAAACTAAATAAACACGAACACTTTCTTTTATATAATTTTCACTCGAAATACAATTTTCTCAAAATGGAAGCATCCACCATACCATTTTTTCAACTGACTTTGTACTGTATTAATGGAACTGCAGAATTTGATGGACGAGCATTCATTAAGCAAATTGAAGACATATTACCCACAATACTAAATTTTGATGTAGGTAGTCAAAAATTATTTTTTTTTTAATTTTCTGAAAGGAAGATGCGTTGGAAAAACTAGGGAAATAATTCACAGATATGAACAAGTTAGTGTTTGGGAAACATTGAAACAAATGCTTCTGAGCAATTTCGGGGAAAAGAGAAGTTCAGCGGAACTTATGGATGAGTTGAAAA